>JARVLU010000952.1:12062878-12075490 GCA_031762415.1 Simpsonichthys santanae | reverse complement strand
AAAAGAACTCTTTCAATTGGGGGTTTCATTTTTTGATTTCAGCATATACCATTGTGTTTTTACTGGGGGGAGGGGGGGAGATTTTGCATCTGGTAAACATGTGGATTTGAGCCTCGGCATACAGTACTGTACACAGTAATTAACTAAGAAGAAGGACAGTTTTTACTGCTGTCCACACCTCTCGGAGGTTTTGACACATCCTCTCAGTCATATGACTCCGCTTCCTGGTTCAGTTGGACTCGTCTCAGTTCGGATCTTCTGCGTCCTTGTTGACTGCTTTTCATTTCTCTCCCGAAGGCTCAACATTCATTAGTAACCATGTACCGATATGCTGCATTCGTTTTACTCTTTTCTTGTGGACTTGGTAAGTGTCACAGCACCACAGTTTGTTTTTGTTTGTTTGTTTTTTTGTAAAGGGGGGTGGAAGTCGTAAGTCGGGACTGTTTCTGAGAAAACGCGGTTAACTTCTGGTAAAGCCGGGCCTCTTGTTTGCTACTCTGGAAAAACACAAGTGTTTTGTCTCTTACTGGTGTTAAACTGCAGTAGTTTGAGGTTTTTTTAAGTCTTCAAGCAGATTCACCAACATCTTTGTTCTAAAATATCCACACAGTCGTGTTTTGCTGCTAGCTTAATGCTAATTGTTACCTGCGTCAAACGTGAAACTCAATCACAGCCTTCCACAGTAAAATAAACCTGCTTGAAGGCCGCTCTTTATGTGTTCAAACTATCACAAACTACCTTGAACTTCTTTGTTAAATCGATTAGACGATAAAAACTAACGCTAACGGGATTTAATGGCTGTTTTGGGGCAACGTAGCTGTTCGCTAACTTAGCTATCTGCTGTTTTTCCCATTTTTGTTACTTTAATCACAAATTACGCGTAAAGTCGTGGACGTTATGAGTCATATCTGTTACTAATTCGCATTATATGCAAGCACAACGACTAATAGTTATAAACCTGTTAATGATGTTGTTGCCCGACGGGATAATGGCTGAAAGTTGGGCTAGCTGGGCTAACATTAGCATTCCCTTTAGCAGTTTACTGTAAAGCAGCAGCAGCGAAGCCTCAACGCAGCAGAGTTTTTGACGTAAACATGTTGTTTATTTATTACAGCGGCACCTAAAGGTGATTATACAGACTTTAAAGCAACCCTGTACATAAAATGGACATGTTTTGGACCTTATGTCCGATCGTCATGTGACTTGAGGCTTGGTTTTGGCGTTTTGTCCATGGAAATCACTGCTCGGTCTTATGGCTTCATTTTTTTTATTTTATTTTTTTAAGAACGTCATAAACATTTTCCCCACATCCCTTTTATACATCTCGACGTTACTAGCAGGCGTCCGAGCTGATGACAAAGCAAAGTGTTAAAACCTTATCAGTAATCTGAACGGACTTTGGCCCAGTCTGTTGAACTGTCTGCTGTTACTCAGTCAGTGCAAAGTTTGGGCTAGGGTGAGAAGAAATTTCCACCTGTGTTGTGTGATGAGAACAAGGATACATGTTGAACTTCAAGATGTCGCCTTGTGGAAATGGTTTTAATTTACCAACCTCAGGTCCTCTGCATACTATCTGGACCTTCTCATCCAAGCTGTTGTGTCATCAGCCCTAGAGGTCATCTCATGCATGAAGTAGAATTATACCAAATGTTGGCATGGGTTTGATCTGTGTTGACCCGCAAGGATCAACTTCTTTTCTTGCTCACTCTCGGCTGATAATAGCTTCAGCTCCTCTAATACCCTCTTAAAGAAGAAGGAGGCACGGTGGATGGACAAATAATGTTTGAATGTTCTTTTGACTGTCCTTTTGTGGGGAGAATCTAAAAACACCCTTGAACTGAGTTCCATTAATAATATTTGATAAGAATTTGAATAACAAGAGCTGTGTTTTTCTTTTTAGTGTTCCACCAGTCTCATGGCGTTGAGGTGAATGTCACAGGAAAAGATACAAAACTTTGTCTCTACGCCAACCTAATGCTCAACTTCTCTGTCTCCTATAAAGGAGCTGACAACAAGGTAGGTGTCTACTACTACTGAGCGCTGACGCATCCTGTTGAACTTTTTTCTGGAAACCTGAATAACGTGACTGTCACATTACTGCAGAGGAAGCGTTGTCATAAAAAGGGGAAATGGGAGAGTCATGACAAAGGCAGACAGATTCTTGCTGTGTAGCATTTTATTTTAGGTGTTTTTGTGATGCATATAATTTGTTTTTTTTTTTACTTTAGGGCAAATGACTGAAAAATCACAAATATTAATAATTTGTTTGTAAAATAATGCTTTAGGTACCGTAATTTAAAAGAGTCTACAACCATTCATGTACCCATACTTTATTTAGAATAGGATGTATTATTGGACAGTCACATTAAATGCACAGTTTCTAGGTTGTTTAAAGTTTTATTTATTATTATTATTAATATTTTTCATTTTAATTACCGGTATGCAAAATGGTAATCCACTCCAAGGAGGAAAGTATGCCAGATTTAGCCAGTGGGTAATTTTTATTTACAGTCTCAAAGCAGATAAATACATAACATATACAAAATATAAAACACAATGATTTCCAACGCTGCATTAAAAATTACATAAAATCCAGGATACTGACTCATGAAAACAACTACATATAACATCCAGATATAAAAAAAAATTAAATGTGGAATGAAAAATTCACAAGTTTAATGCAATAGAAAACTTAATTACAGTATTCCTAATGTGAATTCCCATGCTAAATATTACTGGTAGCACTGGTCTCTAAAAATACAATCCTTCACTTCTCTATCAAAAATATTGAAATTGTTGAGAAGTGGGAGGAGAGGGGGGTTTCTACTTGTTAAAGAGAGATTCTTTCCTCCTGATAATAAGCAAAAATTATTAATGTTGCTTTAGTTATGGAAATGTCAAGTGAACAGAATCAACTGGTTGTGGTTTTATTGCCAACAAATAAGTTGAATTGGTATTTTTCCATTATGAATACAGTACCTTAAATGTAGGCAAGACTTCAAATGTTTATGACTTTATAAGTTCTTGCCTCTTTTTTTTAGAAATCAATTTAAGCATTTGTAATCGCTGGCTGAGAGACCATAAAATTGCCATTGCAAAACTAGACGTGTTTTTATCAGACGAGGAATTTAAGTGTACAAGTTAAATACAGTATAACTTTTATGATGTAAATACATTTTTAGATCAACTTTGTTTAATAATGTTAATTTAATGACTCTTTTCTTTTTTTCAGACTATCACTGCTCTGTTTGACCTTCCTGAAAATGTCATGTCAGACGGTAGTGAATGTGATGCCAAAACCTCGACCCTGAAGCTCAATTTTGGAGACGGACACTCTTGGAGCATGAACTTTAGCAAGAGTGGGAAAAGCTACCTGGCAGACCTGATAACTTTTTCTTACAACCTTAGTGACTCCAAGTACTTCCCTGGATCATCATCAAATAGTAACTTTTTCCATGACTATAATTAAGAGTCATAAATACACAGATGAACAACTTTATTACTGAGTATTTCTGTTTGTTTTTCTTTTACTCGTAGAAACAATCACTGTTTCTCAAAATGCCAACATTAAGGACGTTGAGTTGGACACCTGCTACTCTTGTAAAAGTAAAGACGAGATCTCGGCTAATCCGGTCAACATGACGCTGTGGAATGTACTCGTACAGGCTTTTGTCGCCAACGGCAGCAAGAGTGAGAACAGTAAGTACAGATGTTGGCGCACATCTGATCAAAATATTTCTTTCACGATTCTGTTCCTGATGCTTCATTTTTCTTTATTTTATTTTTTTCCTGAACAGTAACCTCTTGTTCTGCGGATCAACCCACAACCCCTGTTCCAACCACTATTCCAACCACTGCTCCAACCACTGCTGCTCCTGTAACCAACACCACCACCACACCACCCACCACCCCGCCAACACCCCTCCCCACTCCTCAAACGGGGAACTACAGCATTTCCCCTAGTGGTCAGAACACTACAGCCTGTCTGTTGGCCAGCTTTGGCCTCCGGATTGGTTTTAAACTAAACCAGGTACGCCCATAAAGACAGAATCATTATGACGTAATCTGAGTTGAGCCTTTTATTGTAACTCACCACCAAAAGGGCAGGTGAGGGCAGACTGTGCTGTTTTTCCCATGTCCGTATGTGTCCGTGGCCTTAACTTTTGGAGTCGACATGTCAGGATAGTTGCCACGGTCCACCAATCATTAACACACACACACACGGCAGTAATTCAGTCAGTTTTAAAGATATTGAGCTAAAATTTGATGTGGTAGTAGCTGAGAGTGCTCATATTATTTTCAAGGTTTGACCAAAACGGCTACAACGCTGTTGTTTCTCAACTTATAATAATGTCCGATGTAAAAGTTGGGGGGGGGGGATATGTATTCCTTCAAGGAATGCTAGACCTGCAGTATTATTTTTTTCAATTGGAGACCAATTTTATTCTTGTCTGTCTTAGACATACCAAGAGATGAACTTTGACCCTCATGGAGCAAACGTTTCTGGAAAATGTGGCATCAGCAGCAGTGAGCTTGTGCTGGTTTCTGAAGAAATGACCTTAGCATTCACATTTGTCAATGTAAGTAATCTTCAGTTGTAGCAAGATATTTCTTTATGAAATGTTGTTTTTTTAACTTTAGCAATAATTAATGCCCCAATATTTAGATAAGGTGCTTATTTACTACATATTTATGCATAACACAACAGGTTTGCATCTTAAAGGTGCTCATTGCAAAGTCTTGGAAGACTGGTCAAAAAGTATTTATATAGTAACTAAATCTGCAATTATTTAGTTAATGTGACCTTGAATTAAAAAAAAATTGATTTATTCTTGATAGCTGTCTTGTTTTTTTTTTTTTTTTGTTTGTTTGTTTTTTTTTTTTTGCAGCAAATTATCTCGTTCCACCTAAACATCTTTGAAAATCAGTGTCTTTTCTATTTCGCCTTATTTGTTTACCTACACAGTCTACAGTCAGTCTAATGTAGGTCAAACACGACTCAAGCTTTCATGTGATTTTTAGCCTGATTTAGTCAAGTTCTTTATTTTTGAATTGCATATCAATATATCTGAAAAACTACTGGAATAGTCTTTTGAACTGCACCATTCAGTATAATTTATGGTAACATTTTGCATTTGATTTCTTATTTGCAATGGATATCTTTTGATCTTTGGGAAACAGAAGTGTTGACAGTTTTATAATTATTGTGTAAAATACTCAGTTTTGACAGGTACTGCAATTATACAACTCGGATGAGCTCCAGTATATTTTGTCAGCCAGAAAACAGAAGTGAAATGTTTATACGCTATAAAGATATATGAGGAGACATTTCATTTCTCTGTTCCTGAACTTGTCTTTTCACAGGACACAAAGAAATTCCGCCTCCACACTCTGAATGTCACGGTCAACACTGGGTCTGGTAATGAGAAAAATCCCACCTACCTTTTTATAAACCACATGTACGACCGAGAGAGTAAGGTTGATATTGAGTTGCCCGTTTCCTTCAGGTTTCCACGAGGTCGTTACCAACCTGACTTTGTGGGAGACCAACATCGGCAGCTCCTACATGTGCAATAAGGAGCAGAACTCCACCATCAGTGACCAGCTCAGCCTTTACACATTCAACCTGCGAGTGCAACCTTTTGGAGTGAAGAAGGGTGATTTCAGCACAGGTAAGGGATTTCTTTAAGTGTTGTACTGCAATTTCTTTATTTATTGGTATAGTTATGTGGATAAATTTATGATTACATAAAAGTTGACGTGAGGAAATGACATTTTTGAATGACATTAAATAGAACATGATCGTTTCACTATTTGGATTGGCTCACAACTGCATGCTGTATTTTGTTTTTCAAATCTTAGGAGATTATTTTATGCGTAGGTTGCAAAGTGCCCTTTAAAAGTGTGGTACTTCAAGATTTTCTAGACCTTTAAACATGCATGTACCGGTAGGTCTGTATTTGATTTAAAAATAGGGAAATAAAGCTCCCAACAGGAAGTATTAGTTACCGGTATACAGTATTCTAATAATGTAAGCCAGGGCAGCTATCATAAAGACAAATGAGGAAGTGCTATTCTGCTGCTTCATTCTCATCTCTCATTTGCTGTTTTGAGTTAGAAAATCCACCAGTTTGACTGACTCTCTTTTTATCTGCAGCCTATGAGTGTTCATTGGATGACCCCAGCATCTTAATCCCAATCATTGTCGGCGCTGCTCTGGCTGGCTTGATTCTCATTGTAGTGATCGCTTACGTGATCGGTCGAAGAAAGACCAATGCTGGATATCAGACCCTTTAGATTCAGTTTTGCCGTTATTCCTGAAATGTCATGGGATTCACAAGTCTGGTCCTTGGCTGTTACGTGCAGTGGTTTAATTGGCACTTGAAAAGAAAATGCAGTGTTTAAAATGTCTAATGGGGGGAAAAATGATGCTGTTTTATGAAATAATGGCTGGTTAAATATAAAATAATCTGGTGATGGTGATAGTAAAGCTGAATTTAAGTGACGTGAAGAACATTACTCGTCTAATATGTAACAATATTTATATGTATTCTAATGTTTGAAAACAGAATAAATCTGCATGAAAGGAGTAGCTGTTCTTCTCAAGGACCAAACTTGTCTGTCCTTGTCCACCCTCCCTCATGTCTGTTTTGCCTTTCTTTATTGTGCTTTTTGTTAATGGGCAAGTGCAAGACCCACAAAGCATTTCTCCAATCATTGTAGCCAAAACAATTACAATAAATGCTATTTTAAACGTGCAATATGCATTGTTCAGGTACGGAGCTACCTGGACATTTATAGAGGCCCCATGATGTGTATCTCCCCCTCCACACAGACGCAGTCACAGAGTTTTCTACTTTAGGGTCCTGCACTTGCTCAGCAGACATTCCCCATTTTGTTTGCTTTTGTTATCACTTATCCTTTAAGCATATTTATGATTTGACTTTTCATCGCCACAATTATTGAGACGTTTTCAAATGTTCTAACACCATTTTGTCACGGATCAAAGTTAAATAATCAAACTGATTTTGTTTTTTTTTTTCTCTGTTCCTTGAAATTTCTCCACATTAATGAATGTCTGCTTCGTTTTGAAAAGTTGTCTAAAAATATGTGTGTTTTTGCCCATGTTTTCCCCTGTAGACCAGGAGGAGCTTTGGGATTTTACCTGATATTGTGACTCCAGTCGTATTTTGAACGTGACATTAGATCATTCTTTACTAAAAACATCCCACCTTGTCAGACAGTTAAGTCCAGATAAAACTAAACATCTTTTGTGACTCATTTACAATTGAGTTTACTGAACTCGATGCGATGCTTCCTGGAGCTCCATTAGCTTGCGCTCACTTCACTCAGATAAATTTCTGCTGGGTTACATGTTGGCATTAGGTTTATGAAAAGGGACAATACAATCCAGTAGTTATTTGCTTTCAGCACATAATTCTGAAACAAGAATATTTACGTATAAATGCACTACGAGACTTCATGTTTTGCTTGTTGTCACCTGTGTACATGTTAAGGCGTCATAACAGATGAAGGGACATTAAAGTTGCAGAAAACTTTGTTTCGAAACTTTTCTTTAGATGTTTGCAGCAGTTTTTCACAGGAATAGTTTAACGTGTAAAGTTTTGCTTTCTTGAATGAAGTTGGAGGAAAATATGCCACTTTTTGGTCGTAAAATTCAAAGTGCTAGTTGCTGCTCATCATTAAAAGACTGGAAATGGGGATACGCAGAGTGTAGTTACGCTGGGTTTAAATTAAAACTAAAACAGCCTACTTGGCTTTGTAAGTCCTGTCTGTGCAGCCAACTCTGAAAGAAAGTAAAATTCCTGTTTTTATTATTATTATTTTTTCAAGTTCAGATATTGGCTTATCAGGGTTTTGTACCCGTGAGTTTTACTGAATCTTTAAGCAGCACGAGCCATAAACCAAACATCAGTCAGCAGGTTTTAATCTCCTGACTCCAGGTGCTCTGTGCCTGTGATGAAAATGTGCATAGACAGGATTTTTCTTCATGTCTGAGTCGGTTGTTTGACGGATATTTTCAGGACTGTTTAAGTTGTGGAATTGGAGCAGGTTTCAGTGAAGCGGGAGTGGCGAGCCTCAGATTGTATTTAAACGATAAAAAGTCGTAGTTGTAGATTAAATCTAGTAAGAGTGCAACCTACTCTTTGCACTGTTCTGTGTTTTGCTGATGGATTTTGCTTCAACAGGTCACTGTACATTTGTATGAAAAATTCTTGCTCATAATCAAATACAAGATTTGCTTTTTTTCTCCTGATTGTTGCCGCCTTTGTCTACTTCAGCTTTGTAAAAGTTGCCTTAATTATGACGATGGTTTTGCAGCACCACTACAATTTTTATGAGACTTTTAAAAATCATCACATGGTAATAAATCAAATTTGCACATTTTGAGACTCGTTTAAACTTTGTTTGGCTCATAAATGACTTCACGTCCTCGTTTTGGGGACAATAGCACAACGAACAAAAAAATAACAATAAAAGGGAATCAGTGCTGCAGAACCATTTCCATTACTGTGCATTATGTGCAAACAAATGACAGATAATTTTATCTGCACTCACTCCTGTCAGCTTAAACGATTTGAAACTCAGTTTGTGTGATTGGAGCTTGCGATTTTCAATGGAAATAAAAATGGAAATAAAAATGTAAAAAATTGGATCCATGTTGTTGTCCATGTTTTAAAATTAATTTTTCAACTTTCAGGTGTTTTTACATTCCCTTTTAAGAAAAGAAAGAACGAAAAAAATTAAACAAGTGAGATGTTTTCTCCTGTGCTCTCTTCACTCTCATCTAGCGGTGGACTGCCAGCCCAAGGCGGAAAGCTACGTTGTCCCCATAGCTGTCGGAGTTGCCCTGGTTATTCTCATACTTATTGTTGTGGTGGCCTATTTCATCGGGAGGAGGAGAAACATGGCTTCCGGCTACCAATCCTTCTAATTTTACTCTCCTTTCAGAGCTTTCTCTAATAAGGGATAATCGCTGCCTTTTATATCTTGTTGCGTTTTAAACTAACTGTCAGGGAAAAAAAAATGTTTCAGTGTTTTCATGTGGCGTTAAGTGGTGACTGTTTATCACTGGTTGGGAGCGTTGAGGTTTCTTGCTGAGGATCATTTGAGAGCGAGCTGGTCAGCTTTGCATAAAGACTGGAAACGAGGAAAGGTTTTGGCCTGGTCCTCTTACGGCCGCCTAACCCTCATCGATTTAGACCAGATGTTGGGTTGTCAGGGTTAGATCTGTTGACTTGTGTGACTTGAGTTTGCTTCCTGCAGATGCCGCCAGAGAAATGCATATGGGGAGTTTAGAGTACACTGTCAAAAACTTGACGCCCCACAAATACAGAATTGGTGCATCAGAATATTTAAAATGATCCCCTTCAGATTGTTAAAGTGTTCCAGTTTTTAAGCTCAGCTGACCAGCTTTAATCTGCATGTTTCTATAAGAAAGGTGTTTTCTTCCCACCAAGAATGATTTTCTCCCAATTAGAAAAATATTTATTTAAAAAATTATAGTTGCGTTCACTTGAACGTTGTGTTTCTAATCAGTTTTTGTGGGTTTTGGTTTCTTCCTGCTACTTTCACCTGTTTAACCTTCACTGACTTTTCTGCCTAATCACTAACCCGCTGTTTGTCTGTCTTTACGTCAGCCGAGGAATGCTTCCTGGACTCTGATTTGAGCTTTCTGGTGCCCATTGCTGTGGGCGTGGCGCTCAGCTTCCTAATCATCCTTGTGCTCATTTCCTACCTGATTGGTCGGCGGAAGAGTCGCACCGGCTACCAGTCAGTTTAATCCAACCTACCCACACACACTGCCCTGCTTGTCGGTGCATTAAAGACCTTCACAGATTTTATTTTCACTTTCCTTGGCCTCGAGGCGTCTCCCAATAACTTTCAGCTTATTTCTTAATGTCCCAAGTTTCAGCTGTCCTAGCAGTTTTCCTTTTGTTTCGCCGTCACCAATGACTGAATCAAGCACCAAAATATTTATGATTGGTAACTGGATGATTTTATTATAAACTGCATGTCTTACTAAAATAGATTCATCGCTCTTAATAGTCCTCCTTCCTCCCAACCCAGAGAGGCGTTTTGCTCTCGACGTCTGTGCTGTACAATAATATACATGTAAATTAATCTTGTACAGAATGAATAACTTGGATTTTTGATGACACGAATGTATGAGCAAGCTAATGCCACTTCATTTCTCAACAAATAAAATCAGCTTTTCATTGATTACTTAACTATCATGTAACTTCAAATAACATTTGACCAAAACTTCACTTGTTGCACAAACTATCACCTAATTGTAGCTTGATAAAAGGGACAATAAGACACTTTACCAGCAATTTTTTTTTTCTTGTATTCAGCTATTTTTGGTAAATTATTGTGCTGTTTCTTTGTAATCCTTTAACATGCAGAAGTTTAACTGTACTTCTAGACTGCACTGGGATCAGACATGAATCTGTTTTTAATTAATGCTCAATCCACTGCACAAACAACATGAGTGGTTCCAACTTGAAGATGAGGAATACTCGTCAGGTCACATCGTCCCGTCGTGTTCCCTGTTCGATCACTCGACTGTTCTGTGCCTTTCTGTTGTGCACCTCTGAGTTGCTTTAAGCCTCGTCTCCACCTCATGAATAATGTGATAAGTTGATCTTGATTAACACAAGTGGGGAACAAATTCAATAAAGTTTTGTTCTTGTTTTGTATCTTTGTCATTCTTCTTGCGCTGTGTCACAAAGGTGTTTTGCAAAAGGAAACTTCACCAGGTCTACCAGGTGCGTTTAATTAACAACTTGTAACAAATGGAGGCATAACCCTCGTCTGGTTATTGTTGGCATGCAGATGCAAAGTGAGATCTGTCGCGTGCTCAGTCTGAACATTTTGCACTCCAGCTGGTCACTCTTCAATACTGTGCTGCTGCAGCTCTTTACTGTCCTTTGTTGCTTGAGAATCTGAACTTCCAAATGTGGAAGTGTTTAACACATTTAAACTCATTCAGCTGTGGACACAGTTTCTAAATGCAACAGGAAAGCAGGCACATTAGATCAGTAAAGCTACATGTGTAGCTGTAACGTGTTTTAATTTAATGTGAGACGCAGACTTCAGTGCTCATTCGCTTCTGAAGCAAAAGTGAATAAACAAAACATCCGCTAATTCTGATTACCGGTATTAACATATTTCTTGTACATGTTCTGCACGAAGCAGCAGGCAGAAGTTCAGACTATGACAGCTAAAAACAGCTGACACTTTCACACTATAATTCATGTCTTTCCAACAAGCGGTCCCTGGGCCGAATGGGGCCCTTTCATAAGAAAATGTGGCCCCATCAAAGCTGCCACAATCTCAAACTGGTTCATCTGAACATAACACTAAAAATAATATAATTCAGATTGGAGCAATTTTTCAAGTTCAAATAAACTTTAATGTCATTGGTGGTACATGAGGTGGAATGAAATTATATACACAGGGTCCCAGTTACACCCACAAATGGCAAAGTAAAAATAAACTAAATAAGGATCTAAGTTATATTAGATACAGATCCATTCATACTTTGAGTCTAACACTTTTCTGGAAGTTGTTCTCATTGACCTAGCAGCATAAAGATAAACTTTTTAAAATCTCAAAAGTCCTAAAAGGCTGTGCTTACAATGTTTCTAAGGATTACGTTAGCTTCAGTATGCTAACGGTAATTAGCTACATTTAAGTTTCTACTGGATTGTTTATAATGAATGTTTGATGTGTCATTTGGAGTTTATATTATATAGTTTTAATAATTTTGTTATATATATATATACATGTGTATACAGTATATATATTTTTTATTTATTTATTTCCTTTTTCATTTACCCTTTACTGTATTTATACAGGTAGACTCATTGAGTCACAAGAACTAATTTGGGTGTTCCACTTTTTCCACCCACATTTTGATGTTGACGATACTGGGAGTTGAACCTGCGACTTTCCGATCACAGGCCCATCTTTAACCTCTGCGCAATGAGAGGTTCATAAAACACAAAAGTGAAACGTTTGATCCATTGTAGAGAGGTTTCCAATCATAATACAATCATTATTTCATATTTATCCATGATGGAGAAAAAGCAAGCATTAAAAACTTGAACATCAACATTGCAGTTATTAGACGTGCTGTTATCTGAATAAATATCAACTGTTTGGCAGCAAAATCTGTAAGATTATTGTTTCCACAAAGGTTAAACTCAGCAAAGTGTTTTACTGATCAAATCTGAGTAATATTTCACTTTCAAAAGAAAATATTTTTTACCAAAAAAGTATATTATAAATGTAAAAAAACCTACTCAAACAAAATATTGTAATCATGTCTTTTTCTTTATTATGTCTTTTTTACTGTATAAGTACAGTAGAAGTCTTGTTTTCAGTGTTTACATATTTCTTTGAATTCTTACAACATACATGTTTGAAAAATATATTTTTAATCAAATTAGTACTTTGTCACTCAAAAGTATGGAAACAAACCCAAATTCTAACATGGCAACATTTCTAATTTGATATTATTGTTTTAAAAGTCATGATTGAATTTGCATAGCCAGGAATAACTACTGGGCAGAGTATAATTAA
>JARVLU010000952.1:12042913-12054691 GCA_031762415.1 Simpsonichthys santanae | reverse complement strand
CTTTTATGAATGTCTACTGTTGTCATTGTCATCAATCAGGTCTCTCTTGTAAATGAGTCCTCGAGACTCAATGAGACTAAATAAAGGTTGAATGAATGAATGACATGAAATCAGCGAGTGGATGCAGGCTAACAGACTCCCAACAGGCTACTGTCAGCATTAAAATGTATAAAATATGCACACTGTTAAAATCAGATTTACCAGTAAGGTGTATTTATGTGAGAACGGTGAGTTTTATGACTTCCTGTTTACTTTCTTCCGTATGATTTTTGCAGGCAGACCACCGCACAGTTCATTCTAATTTAACTATTCATATAACAAAACATTCAGGTGGATTGGGAATAGAATCCTCTCACTTTCATTTTGTTATAAAATTTCATTTATTCAGCAATATTTATTAAATAAATCCCCATTAAAAATACAATGAGACTTCAGTTCTCTTAAAGTAGTTCTCTACTACATTTACTGTTTGTCTTCTAGTGCTTCTTTTAGTCTTGCTATCTTAGTTTTTATCAACTGCTTTGCAACATTTAAATATTAGCTACCTTTCAGCTATTTTTTATATTCTTGTTGATTTTAGCTACCATTTTGCAAATTTAATTCTGCAGTTTTGCTACTTTTGGGTACTGTTATTATGCAAATTTAAGCTTTAAATACAGTTATTGTTTTAACTTAGCTAAGATTTTGTTGAATTTAGCTTCTGACAACAGCTGTGGTAGTTTTAGTTATTAGCTAAACTTTGGCAAATTTGAGCTTTTGCTACATGTTTGCGACATTTATGTTTTTAGTTATAGTTTTGCTCATTTTAGCTTTTAAGTATTTCCCTCCTTTGCTTGTTCTAACTTTTAACAGTATGCATTGTCTGTAAAATCATCACTTGACATTTACACTAATTTATTTGCAAAGAATACAAATTCTTTAGTTACTGACTGTTGTAAGAAAACAAACGCGTTTTTGTTTTTTAAATTTACATGAGCATCAAAGAAAACATCCAGTATAGCAGCAGACCGCTGGTTGTGTTGTTTCCAGTAGTCTTCTTAATCACCAGTCTCACCAGCTGAGTCCTTCATTTGTCACCATGGCGACACAGAATCTCTGTTTACAGAAGGAAAGCATGTTTTCTTATTCATCTCCATGTTTTAATATGTAGCAGCAGTCGGTCTGTGGCCTGCACATATTTACGACATACAAAAGTGTTTATCTATCAGATGGACAAAATAAAAACAATAAAATAAGAATAAAGCAGACTGATGGAGATTTAATCTGCTCTCTACAATGAGAGGACACAGATGGAGCTACTGCTGAAAGAAAAACATGAGATAAAGAGGTCAGCTTAGATTACAGGACATTTTCTTTTACTCCTCACTTGTGATTTAAAGTGGAATGAGATTTGATTTAATCAAAGTTAAGTTTAATGTAAATGAACTTGACTTAATAGTCACTTATAAGAGGTTCAGGTTATAGTGAGTTATTCTAATCTTATCATCTTGAATGTTATCAGTTTTTTTTTTTTTTTGGGTCATTTCAAACTTTTTGTTTTGTTTTTCCTCTAAAACCTACGCTCAGATTCAGATAGCTGTATCACATTGGTTATTGTGAAATTGTGTGAATTTGATGAAAATGGTTGATTTTAGTCACTCCTTAATTTGTAAATCAAACGATGCTGGAACGCAAATAGTGGAGTTTGGAGAGGGAGTGCGTCTGGGGGTCCTCCCCCAGAAAATTTTCAATAAAGTAGATGTCATTTCCTGCATTCTGGTTGGTAAATATCTATGCTTACCTACATAAGTAAACACTTGATTCAATAACTTTTAGCAGCAAGAAGTAGCCTGACCAACAGCTCTCCTTGTGTGAATAGGGAATGTTTCGCTTCTTTCGAGCATCCTAAACCCCCTTCCCCCCCAGCGCCAAGTAGTATCTCCATTGCCACTGCTTCCATGTGCATCAATTCTCGGATGTTGTACAATTAGAAGACTTTTTAAAAATGAAATTAAATTAGACAGTCTTAGACAAATTGGCACTGTTGTGTTGATAATTGATTTATGTCACGTGATTACCCATCAAACATTTCTCGTATTTTTAATTTAAGTTTTATTAAGGACCCACTTAAACTGTAAAACTGATTAGCAATTTAGTTGTGCTGTTTAATTATATTTTTGTGTTTTTAATCAAATCACCCATGACTGTACTTTTTGGAGCTGAGATTTTTTTTAAGGGTAGAAGCAAAAATGTTTACTTGAAGGGGCAGCTCTTATGTAATATTAGGAAGCTTGTAAGTGGTTGTTATGTTTAAAATCAGTGTTTATGTAATTACTTTCAGATTGCATGTCCGTTATAGGTTTTATTCATTCAAAGCAGTCAGATTTGTTCATAACTTTTTTTTAGTAAGCCTGAGAGTTACCGGATCCAAGCAAACAGTTGCCGGAATGCACCCTGTCAAAATAAGAGTGTTCCCTGATCCTGTTCCGGCAGGATCCAGCTCAAATTAAGCCCTTATTTTAGTAATGATGTCAAGTTAATGTCTTTTTTTTTTTTCTCTGCAGAATTCTGTTGACAGAGCTCAAGTCTCATAATGACTTTCTGTGAAAAATACTCATAACATCACAGAACACATTTGCAGCATCTTGGCAGCAGACGATTTTTACAACTTCCTCTGAGACGTTTCAACAGAATTAACCATTAATGGTCAAAGTGACAGAGCCAGATCATTGGCAGTTCAGCCTCAAATCTCTTTAATGACTTCCCACAACAACAGTGCTTATGGATTCTTCGTTTGCAGGCTCTTTTAATTAAATCAGTGCTTTAATCTCACTGATGCTGAGTCTCGTTTTCTCTGTTTGTTGAACCTCCTAGGTTCATTTAAGAGGAGAAAGAGGAAATCTATAATTGTGACGGTGATGCTGCTCATTGTGTCTGTGCTCATTCTCATCTTCGGCTTGGCGGCGACCACCAGGACGCAGAACATCACAGTTGGAGGCTATTACCCAGGAGCTATTGTGAGTTTTATATGCATGTAAGCAGCTGCAGCAGACCTGTTTGCTGTCACCGTTCATTCAAAGTGACAGGAAACCGATCTGCTGAGAAGCAAAAGTGTTTCTAGTTGCTCTTCTAATCTAGACTCTTATAAGCCTCATTAATAAAGTCCCTGAAGCGTGTTTTTTTCTCTCCACACATTCATTATTCAGCATCCTTGTCATTAGAGGTTGAGAGTCTAAATCCATAACTTTCCTCACACTATTCTACTTTTAGCACTGCATCTTCTTTAGTGAGCCACAAAGTCACTCTGCCACTCTTCAAGTGTTGTTTTTCTTTCCAGCTGGGCTTTGGTTCCTTTCTGGGATTCATTGGCGCTCATTTGATAGAGAACAAGAGGCAAATGGTAAGAAAATTTAAATGATTTTATATCACTTTCTGGGATTGTTGTTATGAGATCCTGGTATTAAACAACACATAAGCCTCAGTTCTTTTTGGACTGCTTGATCGTGTTAATGTGAGAGTGAGCAGCACGCCCAGCAGAAGCAAGTCCCAGCCGACCTGAAGAGATTCATGTTGTGCATCGGAACAAGGACCCTGGACTTCATGGGTTGTTGGGGTTGGTGCAGCCAGAAATAGAAGCGGGGTGTAAGAGAAGGAGGACAGATGTCTGCGCTAAAATGAGGGGGGAAGGAAGCTGCAGATGAACAGAGCAGGTGGGGTGGGGGGGGGGTTCAGGGTTGGGTCTGTCACTGCTGAAGAATGAGTTTGTCGCGATGCCATTTCCCCATAACGCAGCTCAGTCAGCATTTGAGACACCGCAGACTGAGCTGTGTTGCATTACATTACAGATAGTAAAATACATAAACTGGGATGACTGGATTACACTTTGATTATTTACTGTGTTCTCTTTAGGAACAGGCACAAATAACCTAGAACTGAGTCATGTGTTGATAGTTTAACAGTATAATGGTATTTACTATGATACATACCACAGTAAAGAGAGCATAAGTGAATATGTACATAAATCATGTTTTTTCTGTTATTTTGACTAATAAATAACTTAATCAAACTTGAAATAAACCTTGTTTAGGAGATAAATGTCGTTTGAAAAATGACAAAAATTGAACAAGTTTGCAAAGTATTTATGACCGTAAGTGCTCATTATTGTTTGTTTTTATTTTAAAAAGAATAATACCTTTTCATTAAGTACATTGATCTATCAAGTAAATGTGCCAGATTGGACCAGACAGGCTCATTTACATCTCTGGCAGATTGAATGAGTAAAGGTAAAGAACAAAGAAGAAAACACAAACATAAATTAATAAAGCAGCTAAGACAGAAGAAACACAATCAAATTTTAAAATAAAAATAGGCGAACAGAAAACCAACCATTCTAATGTACATCAGAAACTTTGATTAGTTAACAACCTCTGTTTAACAAATGTAGAGAATAAACGGTTTTAAGGGCCACATTCCAATTTCTTGGACCTTTAATTCAGTTTTACCAAGAATACAAACCAAAGAAAAAGGTTTTTGCTCTGATATTAATCAGTTAGACTTCAATTAAAGTTCATATTATAAACCAGAAGCTTGTGCTTTGAAATGCATGAACATTCTCGGGCAAGACCCTGTACGGCCACCACCCACTGTTGAGCTTATCTGTGAGTGAGAATATGAAAGTGCTGTTTATTGTGTGTAAAAATACACAACAGTAAGCACCGTATGAGTGTGAACAGGCAAATGAAACTGTGTAAAGCACTCGGAGAAGTTAAAAAGATGGCATATTATTGTGTGGACAGTTTACTTACACACTTACTGTAAGTCACAGGTTTATGAAAGGTCAGTATTTAGAAGATACAAGACACATTTTCCTGAGTATTTACAAAAATCAAATGTGCTTTGTTAAAGAAAACAGATTATCATAGATCTTTTCTGTATCGACTGTAGCCATTCATGTTACCCATGAGCTCTTGGCTTTGTGGTGCCACTTGAGTTGCTTGTCTGCAGACAGGGTTGGTTGTAACTGAATACAGTACTTGTTGTCTTTCACAGAAGAGTTTAAAAAAAAAAAAGAAAAGTTGCATGAGCGAGCAGGGATGCATTTAGGGTTGCAGCGATGGCAGCAATGTGAGAACCTTGGTGACAGTTTAGACAGCTAAAGTAAACAGTTTCTGCCAAGACCCACAGCTCCTCACTCCTTCATTATTACACAATTATATGTGTTTTTAGAGTGATCAACCATGCTAAAACTGGCACTTTTTTATTTTTTCTCCATAGTTGGTAGCATCTATTGTGTTTATCAGTTTCGGAGTGGTGGCTGCCTTCTGCTGTGCGATCGTTGATGGAGTTTTTGCAGCGAGGCACATTGTGAGTATCTCTAATCAGCTAATTTTACCCATCATAACAACAAAAAGCTCCCAGAGTGGCTTTGGCTGCGTAAACAAGCAATATGCAACACACGTCATGCTGAGTCCACTGAGGCCCTTCACAGTGGGACAAAAACATTTAGCAGCAACAGGAAATTGTTGTCCATGCTGCAAACATATAATCACTAATGCACAGTGAAAACTATTTGGAGAATAAAAGCTTATGGTTGAGTGAAAAGAAAGATGATCATTAGCCGATTTCTATTAGCTAATGATGTCAATAAAATGGAAAGTGGGGATTTTCTTTTAAGACAGTAATTGCTCATTAAACTGAACAGAAACGATTTGTTGGTGATGATGGTGATAATGGAAAATCAGGGGCAAAAGCATCATGGAACAAAATAAATTAGACTTTTTTTCACCACAACCTGAACAGTTTATATTAATAACTTTAGTTATCGAACTAAACACAATCAAGAGCACAATCATGTCTTTATTTGAAAGAAGAAAAAAAAAAAAAAAGTAGCTTTAAGTAACTCAAATCACACTAAACACGTCCATAGTCAGATCTCTCTTGTAAATGAGTCCTCGAGGCTCAATGGGATTAACCTGTCTAAATAAAAATTGAATTAATATATTTTTACAGCCTTTAAACTGTCTTTGACACTAATAAATTACATCTAAAATAGTTGCACTTAACAAAAGTAAAGTATCTGACTTGAAACAATAAAGTAAACTGGAGTTTCTATTTAAAAAAATAATAATTATAAATTAATCTAATTTTAGAGTCATTAGAGCCAAGTTTAGCTGTTGCGTTATTGGACATACTGTATTTGGGAGTTGGATTAATATGAATATTTCTAATATCAAATTTAAGTAACATGTAGCAGCACTAGTTAACACCTAAATGTCTAAACTAGTACTAAAGGTGGGTAGTTTTACCTCAGAACAGGGTTAGAATTAGTTGATGGATGCATAGCTCTTTAAAACATTTATTTTATTTTTTTTATCTTTTAAAAAAAAGTTGAACAAATATGTTTCAGCAATTTAAACAGCTTTAAAACTTCCTTCTCCATTTCAAGGATTTCCATAAATAAAAAGAAAACTAGAACTTCAGCTGTGTCCTTTTCGTGCCCTCATTTTTTAATACTCTTTGACCAGAACAAGAGTAAACATGGAAAACTAAATATATATTTCCCAGCAGCCAGGGAATAAACTAATCATCAGTGGTGATATAAATAACCAAGTTTGTCCTGTTAGTTTTTAGTTTTGATTCAACTTTAAATTTGAGCATATCAGGGTCGCATCGAGTAGAAGAATAAAGTGTTTTGTTTGTGGGCTGGTCAATCTAATCATTAAAATATATCTTACAGAGCCGTTTTCTTCAACAATATGCTGTTTATCAAATTGCATCTGTCACAGATGTGTAGAAATAAAGAACTTGATTCTATCAGATTTTGTTTTCTTTTAAAGTTTATACTGTAGCTGTAATTTTTGCTGTGATTTTTATCTTCTATCTGGTATCTGAGGCTATTAATTTAACTCTGTGTAGAGAGAAGTTTGTCATCATGTTCTTTATTCTCCTGCAGGACCTCAGACCTCTGTATGCTGGTCGTTGTGAATATCACTCCAATGAGACGACGTCGGAACATGTTGTAAGAAAGCTTTAGTATATTTCACCCTGCATACACTTAGGTGCTGAATTTATTAGGGATGCACAATATTATCGGCATGGTGTCGGCTGATATTAGTGATAATTTTAAATATCGGACGTCATCCATTCCATCAAAATAACTCACCAATATAAAAAGCGTTGTTCTTGTATGACAACCCAGTGATGCCTGCAGCGCCAGCACATTATGACATCACACGCACCGTTGAGTTTAGATTTGTGAAAATTTACAAATTTGCACTGTTCGAGTGTTGTCATTGTGTTGGAGAGAGTAAATATCATGAATAAATTTGACATTAAACATAATCCAAGTTGAAGTGTTACATCATTTCCAGCCCCTTTTTGGCATCTGCATTTCATAGCAGACCAAACTCACAAAGATCATGCAGAATAATGTAGTATTTTAATGCCACCGCAGAGAAAGATATGTATTCTCTGTAAATAGGTCTAGGAGAAAAAATATCTGTATTGGTATTGGTTATCAGCCAAATAACATATCGGCGTATCAGATATCGGCCACAAATTTAATATCATGCATCCCTAGAATATATCTTCAGCTGCTGTGTAAATATTTTAAAAGTATTAAGAGATGCCTTTTTGTCTTTGACTATTCTTGCGAGAATGTGAGCAGCAATCACAGAAAACGTCCAGACATGCTTGAATTACATTAAAGGAGTTGACAACAAAGAAGCAATAATCACACACTGAGATTAAATAACAAAATCATTTTTATTGTAATTGAAAGTTCTGCATTCCTTGAAGGAATGCATATCACCCGCCACCTTTTGTGCCTACGTTTTAAACGATGAACATCAATTCTTGAAAATAACATCACACAGTATTGCAAAATCTTACAGAATGTGTCTGGGAAGACTCAGCTGTTAGTTAGCACAATACATTTCAGCTCAGTATCAGTAAATAGTTATAGTTATTTTATTGTCTACTAAAGGGGATTAACCGTGGCAGCCATCTTAAATTGAATCGTCTTCAAACACTAATCAGTTGTAGATTTACGAACAATGGTTATTTTTTGACAACTAAATTAAAATACGTCCAATGCTTGAGATATTTTGCTAACAGACACACTTTTTATCTTTCCTCTTTAAGCTCAGAATAACTAATGTAAAATTTTAAGACTCGTTTGGATAATAATACATTTTCTTGCAGATATTTTAGTATAATTTATCACAAAACAATAAAAACAAAACATTGTTTTATCCAGTCTTAACAGTGCAGTAAAGTAAAAGCTGGATATGGGCACCAGTGACCCCCATCATGACCCGAAAAGGAGGAAGCGGGAAAAAGATAATGGATGGGGATGTTTTATTTGGTATTCCAGATACAAGCAGCTGAAATGAACTTCCTCAGTCGGGGGGCCGGGCTCAGCCTTAGAGACAGGGTGGAGCTGCTGCTTTGCATTAAAGAGCCATGATAGTTTTTTTTTTTTTTTCGCTTGAACCTTTAAAGAAATAATTCACACAAGACAACAGAGTGAGATTTTGAACAGAGCTTTTTGTAAAAAAAAAGGGGAAGCCACAGCAAACACCCTGAAGCTGCTCACTGTGAACTTCAAAATCTTGTTGCTTTCTGCTCGTCTTTTATTCAGCAGCAAGTGGGAGTGGAAAACATGACACAGCAGTTTCAGATCAACTTCTGTCATCATAAGATAAGTGTTGGCAGAACAGTTGGGACATTCTGCAGTTAGAACAAAAGGTCTTCTCAGATAAATTTTTTATATGGTGTTTAGACAGTTCCGGTGTGACCAGTACTCCTTTTGTCAGTTTTACACGCACATCATGATAAACAATCAACTTTGAACAAACAGAGTGTTTTTAAAATGATAACATTAATGAAAACTCTCACAAGTCACCTGAGTGGGGGTTGAACATCTGGTTTAGACACCTCCTGAGCACCTTCCTTTGGATTTTATTCAAGGCACATCTCACTAGGAGACCTAGAACTTGCTGGAGAGATTTTATCTTCTTTGACCTGGGATCCCTCAGGAGGAGCTGGAGAGCGTTGTTGAAGACTGGGATCCTTCAACAGGTTCTCCTGGACCTATTGCCTCTGACTCTGCCTTAAGCTGTCGCAGATGGATGGATGTTAGTCAGACTGTATCAGCAATGATTAGTTTTGTTTGTCTTATCTTCTGAACATTTTAGTGGCTCTAAAGGCTAAAGGTACACATCTCCCAAAAGAACAATACAATTATGGATCTGGTGAGCTGGACTTTCAACACAATCAACACAATCTTTTCAACAAAATGACAGGGTCCTGGAGAACCCTCTTGTCCAGCTGAGACTCACACTGCAGGGTATGTCAGAGATCCGTGGGGAGTTTGGCAGCTGATGTGTCTCTCAGTTCTGTCTCAGGAGGACGCTGAAGACATTAGATTTATGATAGCAGGGGCTCTGCTCTTTGGCATCAACAAGGCTCTGTTTTATCAACTTTTGAAGAAGGCATCAGCAGCAGTTTCAGCCATGGCAAAGTTTCTGAGACAGTGCGAAGGTTTGGTTCATGCTATGAGTACTCAAAATCAGCTGATTTACGAGCTAAACCATAAGGTGGAGGCGATTTGTGAGAATCACAGGCCATCTGCGGCTCCAGGGACTCGTCAGCATGTTGGGATCGACCTTGAGGAGGCTCATAACACGGATCAATGGAGTGGAATGTCCATTTTGGACCGGAAAGTTCCAGCAGGACTCAAGGCTGATGAGACAAAACAGTCTGCATGAAGAAAAATCAACAATTGTGGCTTATCTGAATCTGACTCCCCCGTTTGGCCTCGGATACGAGCAGACTATCACATTTCTCCTGGGACATGGGTAATAGGGACAAAGCTTCATCTACCCAACCCCAGAGCTTCTGTGTTGGCTTATCAGAACTGCCGGCTGAAATACTTTGTAACATCAGGACTGTAGCCTATCTGAAAGTGCCCATGGACAAATCTCAATGTCTTAACATCAAATGCATGTAATCTTGTTTATAAATGTGCTTGCTGGTAGAGTTTTTTGATGTTTCAAATCATGTCCTGATAGGACACGATGTGAAGAGATCTTTTTTGTAATAACACTATCTATCCTTATGGTTCGTACCTGTTTTCTGTCTAAAAGGTACTCACTTTTTAGCAGCAGCAACGTGCACTCCACCCATCTTTTCTGACGACTGTACGAACATAATTTCAATGTATCCCGGTACAACGATAATAAAGCTTCTTCTGATGCTGATGCTGATGATGTTATATGGAGAACCCCACCTCCCTCAGGGCTCCAGACCCAGAGCAGATAGACTCAATAGCTTTAGATGATGGCAAAACTTGACCGTTTATGATTTTATATGAGCAGAAATAGTTAGCTATTCTTTTTTATTATTATTATTATTTAACTGTTTCTTTTATCTTTTCAGAAGCTGAGAAAAAAAAAGCTTGATTCCTTCCATTAAAGTTTCCTGTCAGTGAAGCATTTAAATTCATGATGACTAGTATAATATAATCTTCTTTATTGTCCCTGTATGGCTCGTATACAAATGAGACTGGGAGCAAAGTGTGCACGGACAGCAAAAAGAACTGATAATCTGTGACCTTCAGGTGATGTGCCATTCATCCTGCAACCTGCGTGTGAAGAACAACACCTGTTACTGCTGCGAACTCTTTAACTGCGGGAGGTGAGTGCACCACGCACACGCCTGGCACTCCTCTCAGTCTGTGACCACCTGGTTCACTGAGGTTGTTGAGATTTTCTGTGCAGATTTATTCGCACTGCTGCTTGTATTGTATCCGAACAAGACTGTGTCTTTTCTTTCTGACGTTTGTTTCAGAGAACATCCACTTATGGGACTTCAGAATAAAGATGTTTTGAAAAAGTTTAGGAAATCATCCATGATTTGGAAGTAAGTCCCTCCTTTTTGACTGATAATTACCTTTTTTGACGAGTTAGTTCCTTTTTTTTAATGTAGATGTAGTTTTTTTTTTTTTTTTCCTTTTAAATCTTCATTTTAATCAGAGTCATTGAAGAAACGGTTGTAGGGTGCCATTTGTTTGTTTTGTTTGCTGCCGACTGAATAATGATCCATTCATGTCCTCTTCTCCTTTTCCCTACTTTTCCAATGGCCTTTAGTCTATTAACACCATAAATCACAACAAGTTGTAAACCGTTTCCTTCTCAGTTGGCGGATTCAATTCAGTTCAGTTTATTTATATAGCGCCGTCACAACAGAAGTCATCTCAGGGTTGAAGAATGCACGCTGTTGAAAACTACTCATCACTCTCAGTGACTTTAGTGGCTTGATTGTAGGCTGTTTCCCTCTCTGTCCCACCCACTGGCCTAGCAGAGCCGAGGTGATGGGAGGCTACCATGAATACACAGATGTGAAGAGCTGCCAGGACGTGGTGCACCTCTACCACCTGTTGTGGTCTGCTACCATCCTCAACATTGTGGCCCTCTTTCTGGGCATCATTACTGCTGCTGTCCTGGGAGGCTTCAAGGACATGGTACGTCCTGTTCATGTTGCGTACTGAATGTATTCTTTGCCAGTGAACATTACTGAGACAAAAAGGTCCAAGTTAGAATTTTAATTTTGTATTTTTACAATGTATAAATAGATTTTGAGGTACTGTACAGTAGTTCCTCATTTATCACAGGGGATGCGTACCCTGAAGCCCTGCGATAAGTGGAAAACTGCGAAGTAGGAATAGTAGTACAAGTAGTAAGCAATAGTTTATTTTAATATATGTGTGTGTGTGTGTGTGTGTGTGTGTGTGTGTGT
>JARVLU010000952.1:11976966-11994794 GCA_031762415.1 Simpsonichthys santanae | reverse complement strand
GGACCGGAAGGTCCCTGGTTCGATCCCCGGTCACTGCATACCTCATTGTGTCCCTGGGCAAGACACTTAACCCCGGGTCCTTAGGTCCGGAACCCGTTCGTAGGTCAAGGACAACCTGTATTCTCAAATTCAACACACATCTAAGACCATAGTGAATTGTTGATTTCTTTACATAAATGCATCCATCCATCCATCCTTTCATTCCTTACAAAGTATCTGCTTATTCTGTTTTGAGTCTTGGGAGTCACTGGTACCCACGTCCAGCTACCACTGTGCAAAACAACCATTCACTCTCTCACTCACACCTAGGGACAATTTAGAGTTGCCAATCAGCCTAACATGCATGTTTTTGATCTGTGGGAGGAAACCAGAGTACCCGGAGAAAACTCATGCATTCATAGATAGAACATGCAAACTCCACCCAGAAAGGCCCCTGGCTGGTATTTGAACCAGGATAATCTGCTCGCTGAGAGGCAGCAGCTCTACCAACTGCTGTGCCGCCCTTAAATAAATCCAGTCCAAAATAAATAAATAATAAAATAAATACTATCACAGTTTGTGTGGATACTGCATTATAAAAGTATTTATTACTTTATCAGCAAAACTGTTTTGATTTTTTTTTCCTGGAACAACCCAAATCTGCAATGGCAGTGCTGCTGCTATTCCTAAAAACTGCTGCCAGATTTTACGGTATGAAAATAACTATCATGCAAAACTGATGGCAATTAAAGTGTTTACAAAAGGGTCTTTTGAATGAACTGCTTTCAATCTTTTGTGAACGGAGTTATTCACTACAGCGATAATCCACTTTGTTCTTAGTCCAGCAAAAGCTAGCCATTAGCTCAGAAATCCAGTCAGAAGTAAAGTCCGCCTCTCCAGACAGACCATTGAAAGAACTATCTACAACAAGTAAGATACTAACTGTTCACGTTTTTTTCCCAGTGCTCCACTTTGAAGAAACTTGCACTTCAAGGGTTTGATTCTGCTGTTGTGCATCAATAGGAACCCTTTACTTTATCGAGAGTCAACCAATATTCTCTGACCCACTGCTTGCCTTAACGTCTGCGTTCTATTTCAACTTTTCCAATTACAGTTTTAAAGTTTAAAAGTATTATCTGCCTATTTGCTTACTCTTTGGCTTATTCAAGCCCACTGCTGCTGTGCGCACCATACAGGGCTCTCTCTCTGCCATGCATTCACATTTAGCACACTCATGCCCAGCCTAAACCACATTAGAAAATAGATATGACAATTTCACACATATAGCGTTTTCCTTTGGCTCACTCTGATTCACCTGTGGCCAAGCAATCTTCCACAAGTAAGCAAAATAATAAGTAATTACCATAATGTTTGAATAAAAAAAAGAGGTGTTAAATTTTTTTTTTTTTTTTGAATGGAAGCAGGAGTGTTGGAGGGTGGAGGGCGTCGAGGGGGAGAGAAATATTTGATTAATCTTCTTAACACGTTTCATGTGCAGATTCTTTGAGTTAATTTCAAGGACCATGCCTAAAGGAGATTACCTCCCCATGCTCCTGCACATTTGCTCATGAGTGATTTTGTTTATTCATGTTTTATATTATAATGCTTCTCCGTGCCGTCTACAGCCGCAGAACCACCGGCAAAAATGCAATTTATTTCCCGCACTGCACACGATGGAGACAGCTGATAATGTCACCAGGAAATATGAAGACTGCTGGGATGGGACCAAACAGCCCGCTATTTATGTGTGGAATACAAACAGTGTTTTGTGTATGTGTGGGTGGGTTCTCCTAACCCACATATATTAGACGGGTCTACTTAAAAAGGTGCTTTTTTTGGTATCGTGTCATTCAAAATTAAAGTACAATTTGAACATTTTGTTATGGAACACCAAAATACTCAAAGTTAAACAAATAAACCAAACATTATGTAATAATAATAATTTGTTTTTAATTTTATATAGTCTTGTTTTGCTTATTTATTTCATAATGACTCTTTTCAGCAGAATGACTTCAGCTGTCCATCAACATCAGTGGGTTGGACCTTCACGCCCATTGGCTGATTCTTCACATCCATTACCGGTAGTTTCCCTGGTGCAGCTAGCCACAGCAGCTAGCAGCGACTTGCGAGGATCACGTTTGATTTTTGGCAGCCCATCACTTCTTGTCACGACACCTGTATCTTCTGAGAACGTAATCCTCTCAGTTTGATCTGGTAAAGTTACCTGAGCTGCACGAAGTTCATGCAACTCTGCCATCCTTCATGACTGTTGACCTAGCAAGTCGCTGCTAGCTGCTATGCTAGCTGTAGCAGTGAAGGATCAGCCAATGGGTGTGCAGGTCCATCCCACTGACGTTGATTGACAGCTGAAGTCATTCTGCTGGAGTCATTATGAAATAAATAAGCTATCATATGAAATAAGAGAATAAAAATAAAAAAAATCATAATAACGAGATTCAACACATATTTCATAATGCTTTATTTATTTATTTAATTTTGAGCATTTTGGTGTTCCATACTCTGTGGGCTTTTCTTTAGATATTTTGACTGACATATCAATCATCTGCAGCTGTGGTAACATGCATCGTTATAGAAAGTCATAAAAAAGGTCAAAGACGTGTTCAGGTTCTTAGAGGTTGCAGATTAACTCATGCACAGTCACCAATCACACTTATCATCAGCAGCTTATTCAAACCTCATCCCAGTCAGTTTGCGTGCCTCCTTCATATTAAAACCCATCCGCAGCGTGTTGTCATGTGGCACAGCCCACACATTTTTCATTGATGCAACTCAGTTATGAACATGCATCACAGCGTCTTTCATCACTCCTGCTAATGTGAATTTATTTATTCCTCTGGCAGTGATGGGGGGGTGGACTGACACAACTGTTTACAGTGACTCCTTTGCTCCCTCCAGATGACGAGGACGAAGATGACGACCAGCACTCTTTGCCCGAGCAGACAGCCTGGACGGCAGGATTTATGGGCAAGCCGTGCCCATCCTCCCCACAAAACGCATTGTCTCCGCGCGGATCGTTCAGCCTGTCCTTGCTTTATCGATCTCGTTCCTCACAAGTTCACAACTTCCGCGTTCTTGGTGCTTCACTTGACAGGGCCGAGATTTAGTGAAGGGATGAGGTCAGATAGAGGAAGAGAGATGAAGGGAAAGGGGAGAGGAAGAGGAAAGAACGGAGAATGAGTCAAAGTAAACGAGGAAAAAAGAAGTAGGAGGAGAAATCAAGAGCGGCAGTAGGAGAATGAAAGCGAAGAAGAAAACGAAAATAGCTCCTTGGGGGGAATGCAGGTCTAGACCAGATTGGACAAGATTGATAATTGTGTGTAAAAGTCTGCAGAATTAGTCCATGGTGCTGTTGAAATTCACTGGGAGACACATCCAGCAGCTCTTAGATGCGTTCACATCAATCCTGGCACACTTGCTTTGCTGTGCAGAACTCACACACACATGCACACACACACTCATATACTGTAAGTGTTTGACTCTGAAGTGGTCAGAGAACAACTGCTGCACAGTCAATCCAAACATCGCTGAGTCTTACTTCAGCACTTGTTCCATCAAGCGATTTTTGCTTTTAGCACTTTTAATTCTGCCGAGACACATCTCTTAAACTTTCTTGGCGTGTACAAAATGTGTGCACACATGCGTGAAAACGTCCTGACAGGCACACATCGTGACGTACAGTACGGTACGTCTGAACATTTAACCTCCTTGTGATCCTTTGGCCACTTTGATGCTTTGGATTTTCCTTCTTTCTGACACTGCTGGCCTACAGATCACTTGGAGGAGAGCAACTCTGTCGTGTCCACAGCGCCCACTGGGAGTGTGCTGAACGCAACGGAGACAACTTGCATACAGCTGAAGTTTTATAATGTTTATGTCAGACCTTGTTGAAACTAATTGCTTTGACAGGTTTAGTGCTGCTTGTGTCTGCTGCAGATTGAAGGTGGCTCGAACTTCATGCTATTTTGAGATCCTCTGTGCATTTATGTAATGTACTATACATTTGTTCTCCTAATGCGTGCACAATTCATTGTTAATGGCTTCTCTGGTGCATCATTAAAAAATCCACCATCAGATCGTTCATAGAGCCGCTCCTCATGTTTTTGCTTTTTAATTCAGACTAAACAAACAAAAAAAAACAACAACATCAGAATGACTAAAGATCAGAGTCTATCTCTATTTGATTACTTCTATGCCTTTTTAAAAAGACTCACAAATAGAGCTGGAGCGAGCAAAATGCAAGCAGACGTGCTATTCTTTTCAAAATAAGCAGTAAAAAGAGGGTATGGAATATCTGATTGAAGTGCTGAACAGGAAAATGAAATGTGGCTGTGTGCTGTCAGCATGGAAACCTTTGATAATGAGACTTTTTTATTTCCTTTACTGAAGTCAGTGAATGTAGCGCACACACAG
Organism: Simpsonichthys santanae; assembly: GCA_031762415.1. NCBI lineage: Eukaryota > Metazoa > Chordata > Actinopteri > Cyprinodontiformes > Rivulidae > Simpsonichthys > Simpsonichthys santanae. The sequence goes on along the minus strand of JARVLU010000952.1, from coordinate 11,990,384 downwards.
AGCAATACACACGGGAGAGGAGTCGAGAGATTTGGGCTGCGTGATCCAAAAATAAAATAGGTCATCAAATTACCCCAGTGATTGTGTCTACCTGCCCAATTATGATTGATCTTTGCAAGAGAAAACAAAGTGCTGTGTTTTATTTGCATGTTAAAAGATGCCCCGCACCCCTCTTTCTCTATCCTCCCGCACTATAATTATCTCAAATGTGAAATGCTATTTAGGTATTCATAATTTATTTTTGTGTGTGGGGAGGACACAATAGACAAGCACTGAACGCTCCGCCAAACCTCAGACTTTTTTTTTTTTTTTTTAGTTAATTGAAAATCTCATTTGCATGAGCAGAAAATCAAACACTCATTTCCACACACGAGATTATTGGGAAGATAACTGCTGGTGTTTGTTGTTTCATATTTGATCTGAGCATTTCCACCTAATTACTAAATGCTGCAAAATAGAGCGAGAGTGTAACCTCCAAACTTATGCTCAGGTTTTGGGTTTCGGTTCAGATGCCACTCTGCGTTTTCTGTTTCCCAAAGTCTATGTGCACTCAGGCGGGTGTTTACTCTTTGCACAGCCCTGGTGTGTTCATATCAGAGAGATGGGGGTTGTATTGCTGTGCAGCAGCATCACTGTGGGTCTGTCAGCTTCATGAACACCAGCGCCGGCCCAGCTGGATGCCATGTAGGTAAGCAGATGCATTAAGGCGACTGTAGCAGTCAGAGCCGATGATCAGAGGTGTCCCGTTTCACCCCTTTACAAACAACCCCATGTATTCTAGCTCCTCTTCTCACCAGCACACACACATGCACACTGACAACCCAGTGTATTCCAGGAGGACACCATTACAGACCAGGCCTCAGCCTCTGCTCCATGCTTGAAGCTCATTAATGCAACCCCCCCAAACACGGGCGGACATCGGGAGATTTACACCTCTCCTGCTTATCCTCCCTTTACTTTTCCCCCACAAATAGCCACCAAACCTTTGATTAACGACATTTATTTACCAATCTGAACCACAGATGAAACTGGTTTCAGTGTTGCTGTACAAAGTCTATACATTTCTGTCTTATATACAAAAATGATCAAAGGGTAAATTTTAACGAGACCATAAACAGTGAGGTGAGATGTTGCAGAATGCATTCAAGGCTAATTGCGAAGCTCACATGCTGCATGATGAATCTGTCGCATTGATGAGAACCCAGAGACTGAGAAAAGCAGAATCAGCCTCCAATATAATTGAAAAGGTTTATTTAAGTGAAGTTAAAGTGAATGTATACTGGCAATAATCTGGGGCCTGTGAATGGAAAGAGTGGGTTAGTTTCTGGACGCAGACGTTGGGCAGCAGATAGTAAAGTCTGATTCGTGGTTTCTTAAGGTTCGTTTTGTTAATGGCAGCAGAAAGAGAAGGCAGGGGGGTTTCTAAACATGAAGGTCCAGGTGAGTTGAAGGCGAGTGGTGGATGGCGCAGGTTCAGCTGAGGAAGGAGTGTCACATGTGTGTACCACGAGGTAGGTGGTCCAGGATGGTTGGGTTCAGAACAACAAGTCTCTTGAAACACAGTCAAAACACAATGACTTTTTCGATTTGTTCAGTCTCAAACTTCTATTTAACGCTGACAAAACCAAAGAGATGTTGTTTTCAAACAGGAAGGCGTTCCCAGCAGTTCTTCCCTCGATTTTGTCTTTGAATGGTGTTCCTATTGATTTTGTTGATTCCTATAAATATTTGGGTATCTTGGTCTATTCACATCTCTCTTTTAAGCCCCACGTCAAAAACTTGGTAAGGAAACTGAAAGTTAAACTGGGTTTCTTTTTCAGAAACAGATCCTGTCTAACACTGAATGTATCTGTGACTTTCCTTCCCTCCATTGATTACGGTGACATTATCTACATGAATGCTCCTACAAGCACCCTGCAGATGTTGGATGCTGTCTATCTCGGTGCACTAAAATTCATAACTGGCTGTAAACTACTGTACCTACCACTGCACCCTGTACTCACTGGTTAATTGGACATCATTAACTTCACACAGACTTTCTCATTGGTACATTTTCATCTTTAAATCACTTCTTGGTTTGTTGCCTTCTTACATCTTCTCCTACATGTCTCTGTGTGAGTGCAGCTACAGTGTATACTCTCAGGACATTATTACCTGCAGTGTTCCCTCTGTGTGGACTGAACTAGGCAAAAGGGCCTTCTCCTCCGCTCCTGTTTCCTGGAACACCTTGCAAAAAAGATCTGAAGCTCTTGACCTTGACCTCTCCAAGTGGCTTCAAACAACTGCTAAGTTCCTGGGAAAAAACAATGCAGACATTTTCCCGTTTTTAGTTTTCTACATTGCCCTTCATTGTAGCTGTTTGAGTTTCATTTTTTTATATAATTTTCTTTCATTTATTGTTCCCAATTTATATGATTTCTTTTACGATTGTCCACTGTTGTCATAATTTTTGTTAAAAACAGGTCTATATTGTAAATGAGCTTGTGAGGCTCATTGAGACTAACCAGTATAAATAAAGGTTGAATGAATGAAAACAAGCTAAGTACTTCAGCATGAAGTACACTGAAAGGCTGGCAGCACATGCACCGGTAGGAAGGATAATGCTCCAACAGAGGACTGGAGCTCATCTGAAGCCTTGTCCTGGAGCCAATCAGGGAAATGACCTCCAGCTGTGGTTGCTTATAGCACCACCCTTGCACTCAGGATCCTGAGGGGAAAATCCTGAAAACCCAGAATCAGAATCAACAGAATCAACCACATCAGAAAATCATTGTGATGCTTTGTGGGTTTTTTTTTCCTATGCATTATCTAAATTATTTGTTTTCAATAGATACATTTTCCCTCACTACTAGTCCTAAAGCTTGATGTTTCAATTGCTTGCTGCCTGTTGAACCTGTTACATAAAGCCTTCAGAATTGTTTATTTTTTTAATATATAATCATTTGATTTGGACCATGTTATCCATCACATATATTGGCGCAGTCCAAACATTCAAGTTTGTGGTGATCAAGAATTAATCTTCATGCGCGTTGAAAACAGTCTCAGGGGATGATTAGATAGAAATATATGTATATGTTGTTTTTTTATTGCTAAGGTGAATGCTTATGATTTCCAATCTATGCCCCATCAGTTCATGAACACATCTGTGTAAAATCCAGACACCCCCATGAACAGAATCGTACACAGCTCCTCTGTGACAGCTTTACATTTGACGACCTCTATTCAGCAGCTAGAAAAGGACAACCGTCAAATTGAATGACACAAGGTATATTTTATTTCTCCGTGCACCTGACCTAAGCATTTTGCCTCAGAAATATGTGCTATGTATTTTCATCTAGGGCTCCAGCGCAGGTAATTGAAAAGCATTGCTCAGTGTAGCGTATGCGCTCAGACATGCGATGAGGCCACCATTACGGTTCAGCATGGCCTGGAAGGATGAAGGAATGGGAGCAGAGAAGGGTCGTGTGCTATGGTAGCAATTTTAGATTAACAAGACCCGAACTCCTTCAAAGTCAGTGGGCAAAGTTGATATGGCATCAGAAATAGCAAAACTATAAACATATACAGTGCTATGACTAACGTGTTTTTGTTTGTTTGCTTTGTTTTAGTAAAAAGCAACAGTTTATTCTCACTTTTAGTCATCGCTTGTGTTCAAAATTTAGATGTAGTCATGTCATCTTAATGTGCAGAAGCACTTTAGATGCTAAATTGCTAGAAACATTGTGGTATTATCCATCCATCCATTATCTTTTACCCGCTTCTTCCATTTTGGGCCATGGGGGTCACCAGTGCCCTTGTCCAGCAATCACTGTGCGATGGGTGGGGTACACCCTAGACAGGTCTCCAGTCCATCACAGGGACACATAGAGACAAACGAGACAACCATTCACTCTCTCACTCACACCTAGGGACAATTACCAATCAGCCTAACGTGCATGTTTTTGGTTTGTTGGAGGAAACTGGAGTACCTGGAGAAAACCTACGCATGCACGGGGAGAACATGCAAACTCCACCCATAAAGGCCCCCAGCTGGGATTCGATCCATCGACCTTTTCGCTGAGAAGCAACAGCTCTACCAACTGCACCACCATGCCGCCCCCCATGACACATTTTGACTTAGAAAAATTATCTTTCTTGCAATTTATTTATTTATTTATTTTTTAATCAGAGCAAAAAGTTTATTAATGCTTTTGTCAGACAATGGAGAGGTTTCAAGACGAGGCTGAACCAGCACTACTGACCAGGAAGTCTCGCTGAGCTTTAAATATAACTCGGAGCCTCTTTGTCCATTTTTTTCTGTATTATTATTTTCCTTAGAGGAGTGTCCTGCCCTGCATGATGTTTTGTTCAGGATCAAATCAAATAGAGAGCCCTCATGTCTGCTGCTCCGCTTTGTGCTAAATGTGTTTGAAGATATTTTTATTTTATTTTACTCTTTAAATTTGCACAAACATTCAAAGTTTTGGAATTGAACTGCAATACAATGAGTTTATTATATACAATACAATGCTGACTGATGTTATCAGTAAAACAAGCGTCTCATTTTCATCTGTATTTTTTTTTCTGCAGTGGAAAATGAGAATCACTGTGACTTTGTCAAACTCCGGGAAATGCTGATTAGAGTGAACATGGAGGACCTGCGAGAACAGACTCATACACGCCACTATGAGCTCTACCGTCGCTGCAAGCTGGAAGAAATGGGCTTTAAAGATACGGACCCTGACAGCAAACCCTTCAGGTAGAACACTCAATGGTTTTATGTGTCCTGATCTGTTTTTCTCCTGTTTGATTCGCTGTGTCCCAGTATAGTTTTAAATTTCTCTGTTTTCCTTTTCTCAATCCAGTCTGCAAGAGACATACGAGGCAAAGCGGAATGAGTTCATGGGTGAACTGCAGAAGAAGGAAGAAGAAATGAGGCAAATGTTCGTCCAGCGGGTCAAAGAGAAGGAGGCGGAGCTCAAAGAAGCAGAGAAGGATGTAAATATCATGCGCTTTGTTAAATGCCTGTTTCCGCTTCTTTCTCAGTCAGCACTAAACTTCTGTTTCTTTGCGACATAGCTGCACGAGAAGTTTGACCGTTTGAAGAAGCTCCACCAGGACGAGAAAAAGAAACTGGAGGATAAGAAGAAGTCCCTAGATGACGAAGTAAACACGTTCAAACAGAAAAAGACTGCGGCAGAGCTTTTGCTGAACCAAGCCCAACAGGCAGGGGGCTCCACCACGCTGAAGAGGGACAAAGAGAGGAAAAAGTAAGTATCACACCTCTGAGTCTGACTCTTCACCTACAGACAACTTGTCTAGGAAATGTTGTAGGTTTCTGTGTATTCTGTTAGACTTTCACCACTTTTTATTTTTGAGTGAGATCTAAGTACGTCATCGTTTCTTCTCTGAGTCATAAAAGAGGTTTTTAGCAAACACTAAACTCCACATGAACTAGTTTTGGTCAAAAATTAAAAACTGTGTTAAAACATACTATAAGCAGATAGGTGGAGTGAGCTGTAGTTGGGATGTAGCCAATTGTTAGCAGAGTGAATTCTTGTCAAAAATGCTCATGCTGTCATCAAATATTGCCGCTCCCTCAGTACTACGTTGAAAATTTTGAACACAACTTTACAGCAGGTTTTTCATAAACCTGAAAATGTTACTACTTCAGCTTTATCAGAAATATGTTGCTTCCTTTACCAGTTATTTATCAGCCTTTAGGATATATTTTCTCACATGTTCACTTCTTTTATTAATACATCAAGTAGTTTTCATCAATAATATAATCACAAGGTAAATTAAATTTTTTCTAGTAACTTGTTTTAAAGCAACATGAGCAGCCAGATGTGTTTTTAACCACGTCATCATAAACTCCTGTGGGATAAACCAGATGTGCCTGTTTAAAACAGAAAGCAGACAGTTGCACTGAGATGATTTTCATTAGCTTTATCATTTTCTTGTACTTTTATTTCCTTCACAACCACTTTTCCCTCTTTGTAAGCGTTGCTTTGAATATTTTTTCCCCAAATGATGCATCTGTGTGCAAGTTGAGTCAACAGACGTGAAGCATTTCTCTTGACGTGCTAACAGATGCTAACTGTGTGTGCTTGTTTTTAACCTTCAGGATAACGCTGGGTTTTATTACTCCCTAGGAGACACGGCTAATAGTTTCTGCTTGTTATGTGGATTAAATGTTTTCTGAGCGCATGTGTCACCTTTGTTGCATCCGTAATGTTTTCCAGTTAACTCCTCCCACACTTGCTGCATGCTGCATGAGGCACCTTTTTCTGGTAAGACTCCCTTCTTGAGTTACAGCACAAATAATAAGAAAAATTAATAACATAAGCCAACTTTAATCTCAAAACTCAATGTTTCAGCTAAACATTTAGATGATGACCACTTGTAAATATTTGCGTTCATTCGCAACACATTTAATTTGTCAGCCTGCAGAATAATTATTCAAATAGTTGGCAGTCTTGTGGCAGCATCTTTTTCCAACATATCTGTGGACTGGCAGTATTTATCGTTGCCCTGCCAGCTTCTAAACCAAGCAGTTTATTAGATCCCTACACACCCATTTGATGCACTGCTCCGTCTGCCTCCCTAAAACCCACAACAGTTTCTTTTTGTGGCTCCCGCCCGGCCCAACAGTCGCACAAAGAACCATTCAAGGCTGAGCTGAGATCAGCAGGTCACACCAGAGCAGCAAACGGCCTCTGGGCGCATCTTTGTTTTTCAGAGATGACACGTTTTGTTGACATATGATGACCCACCCTTTTGCTCTTGGGTCGATACAAAAGAACAAATTGTGTTTGAGTCTTGGCCACTGGGAGGAGTAGAAGTACACACAAAATAAGAGCAAAAGAAGTAGTCAGCTGTACTTGCACCCTCACTATAAAACTACTTTAAGCATGTTTTCTTCTAGATCTAAGGTGCTAATGCTGATGTACAGCTGTGTGATGTAACGTATCAGAACCCACTAACAGCCCTTCTCTTTTATTTCCAGCTGAGGATTCCTGTAGAAAAAAGTCCTTCCTTGTGGCAATCCTGCTGTGAATGAGCTCCCACCCTCATCATCTTTTCCAGTCCCCCCCCCCTCCCTCCCTCACCTTCACCTGCACTCAAATCCCATAATTCTACCCTACACATATCTGCCCCCACCACCCCTTGCTTTATGGAAGATGCTGGGCATTGCTATAAATCTGACGTCGCGTTGTTTTCTGAGTGATGCTTGTTGGTTTTTGTATTGTGCAAGCTATCTTTCAAGTCGATTATTTTTTTAATGCAAATTTACAAAATACATTCCATATTTATGTGCTCAGCATTTCTTTGCATGATGTGAGCTTTTATAAAAAAAAAACAAAAACAAAACATACATGACTACAGATGTAATGGGAAGAAATGTGTTGAGGCTAAAGAGAAACATGCATCTAATAGTGAGACCTGAAAGTGGGGATGAGTACAGGTACTTCAAATCTGCTAAAAATGTATTTTGTGCTTTGATTCTCAGTTTCCATTATTTATCCCTTCAGACTTGTGGCTTGTGCTGCCATAGGCTTTGATTACTGGAGGACAAATTGACCTCATTTCCTGAAATGAATTGTTACAATTGAATAGTTTTCATTTGATTTCTATCTTAACATGTGATTCTCGATCTGCCATTGTGTATCTGTTCCTCCTTCCTGTTCCCCTCAAATCCAGCCGGTCGAAGCAGATAACTACTTGTCCTGAGCCTGGTTCTGCTAAAGGTTTCTTCCTCATGAGGGAGTTTTTCCTTTCCACTGTCGCCTTTGTGTTTGCTCAAGATGAGAGTCTGCGATGAAGTTAGACTCAAAGCAGTCTGCTCCTCAGATAGCGTTAACTTACTTTTTATATCTATAAATGTTTCTGTTCAGTGCCCTGAGATCACTTCTGTTGTGACTTGGCGCTATATAAATAAACTGAATTGAACTAATTTTAATCTTTGTCCCAAAATGGAAGTAGGTATATAAAATACGTCTCTTTGCTGATGTAGTTTCACTTTAGCCTGATGCATGAGTAGATATGAGCCTGATCTCTTTGCCACTTCTCCCATACCTCATTCATTGTCATGTTTGATGTGCATACTTATATTAGCTTTTATATTTGCACTTTGTTTTATACCCAAATGTGATGTTTCTGTTACGTATATATCACTGTCAGTGCAATTGTAACTTTCTTTTTGTATTTGTATTTTTTTTACAAGGGCACATTAAAAGTCAAATAGTCCTAATGTCTATTGTCCTGACAGTGGCAGTCATTGTTTGTATCGGTGTTAAGAAGAACATTTTATGAAGGAAAATAAAGGCCATTTTTTTTCACCAAATGATAAAACTGTGGCAGTAATCATTGTGCATGGCAAAAAGTGTTGGAAACGTGGAAATGGTTGGATTTTGTGATGAATTTCACGATTCCTGATGAACTGCAGTGTTTGTCTTGTAAAACTTGCCCTGGCTTGAAATCTTGAGTCCACAGTTGAGGTCAAATTAAGGCAGCAGAAGAGACGTGACCTCCTTCCAAACTTCAGCTCACTGGTCTTGTGTGGTTTCACTTTCCTTCGCAGTAATCCGTGGCTCTGCACTGAGTAGGTCCTCGGCCCCCGAGCTCTGATAAGGGATCGACCTGTGGGGGGTCTGCGTGCCTCAAATGTGACCAGAGGCTTTGTGGACCCCGTCCTTCAGGGTTTTCGTTCATTACCTGTTCTTTTATAATACGAGGTGTTCTGTGTGCTTTCTGCTGCTTTAACTTCATCCCGAGCAATCAAATTTTCCACCTGTTGCTTTTGCCTGCTGGATGTTGGCTGTGACTAACGTTTTCCACTTCTATCAGCAGAAACTCGTTAATTCATTCTCAGTTATATAAACTTATTAATCAGTCTTTTTGCCACAAATTTGACTTGATTATTAAAACGTCAAGCAGGCATGGTGTATTTTCATATGTATATTTATTTTGAGACTACACTTTAGTTTTGTATATGTGATGATCAAACCTTAAACTTTTCACTTCCTTGGATTCACCGGAGTCTTTGAGTGTCCGCTTTTCTAACGCCTGCCTTTGTTTCTCTTTGTCTCTTTAGCTTCTTTTAATCTGTTGACCACCTGAAAAGGGATTGCAGCTTCAGCAAGAACTAAGAACCCTTTACCTCTTGTTTTCTCGTTGTATCAACCTTTTATCCTCCTCATTGCATCTCCGTTTGTTAAGTATGGCCTTATGTGGACTTGCATGGTATTTCCGACCACCTAATGAAGCTCCTAAACCTGGGCAGGTGGGGAACCAGATACAAAATCTGCTATTATGTCTTAATGTACAGAGAGTTTTCAGGAGGGGTTCATGTAATTTCAGGGAGTCACGGGTAAAATGCTTTTTTCATTATTTTCTTTTCATGAACTTGACTGCACTATTTATGCACTCATAATTTTAAATACAGTAATTAGATAATTATAAAAATTAAAAAAAATGGGGGGAAAATTGTTTGCTTTTGTAGACAAACAAAACAAATTGAATACTTGATGGATATTTTTTTCTTTATCTGAGTCTAATTTGAATATAAAATCTGTTTTTTAAGAACATTTTGTGCACTTCTAAGTAAAATGATAGAAAAGCCAAAGCATTTGGTTCCCATGTTTACACGCCACAATACCATGAAGGTCACATGTCAGGGGCTTTTCTTACATGTGCTTTAATATTCACCAGCCTGTTTTATGCTTTGCATGCTTTTTTATTTAATTTAAATACTGCTGTGATCAACCTTCTGGTTTTTACTCCAACAACTCCGTGTCGCTTTCATTGCTATTTTCTTATAAAATGGTGCATTTATTTATTGTAAAACTTGTTCTGTCTTATGATTTAAACTCCAACTTTGCCAAATGTTAGTATGAGATACTGTTGAACAGAAGCCCAGATAAGAGTATTAAAATACTCTTGCATTTATATAATTTATAAGGATATATTTTGTGTATTGGAGTGGAGATTTGTTGTTTATTCCCTATGATGTTTGGATGTGATTCTGAGTGTAAAGTGATGGTGTCGAGATTTGCCGTACATTTTTCTAGCATCAGTCATCACCTCTTGTAGTCAAAACCGTTTTCAACACTACAGATAATTCAGTATTCTTTAGTTTGGTTTCATTGATGTACATTTTGAATAAAAATAACTCAAATTTATTAAGCTTTTTTGACTTTTTGCTGTATTTTTTTATTTATTTTTTTCCCACTAGCATCTTTCACCTGTGATCAGATCTTTTTGTCTTGAAAATTACTTTTTGTGTATTGATTCAAATGTAGTGTATGGAAGCTGAAGCTTGTTAAATTACATTAAACTCTTAAACATGCATCAGGAAGGAAACTAAGCAGAATCAACTTCCTTTGGTGCAATGAGAGCATTAACATCTGCCTCTACATAAACAAAACGTTGACCTTCCAAAGACTTGATCTCTGGTTGGATCAGATGCTGAGTCTGCAGAAGAACTGTGACAAAGTTAAACCTACCATCTTTGTAAATGGTTTACAGGTTTTTACGAGAACTAAGTGCTGATGATGTTTTAATACAGGCGTAAAACAACTGTATTACTTTGTATTTTTGGAGCATTGTGTCTTGTGGCATTATTTCCAAAAATAAAAACATAATAAAAATGTTGCCCAGTGTTTGGTGTACTCTGATAACATTATAAACACAACTGAATAACAATGCTCTTTTTAAAGCAATGTTCTGCTTGATGTGTTGTGTTTGACACTTTTAAAGACAAACACTTCTCAGGGCAATGAAAAAAAAATCTAATGTATGCAAATTCAAACATATACATTATAAAATACCAATCAGTAAATAAGCCAGCAGATTACATCAAATCTTCACACGGTCACGATCTCCCATCCTGAGCAGCACATTGGCGACAGTGGAAAGAAATGGGTCCTTTTTAACAGGAAGAAACTTTCCAGCAGGAGCAGTCTCAGGATGGGCCTTGATTATTTGGGGTTGGAGAGGACAGGAAAGAAACGCAGACAAACAGAATGACTGGTCCAGGCATACTTTCTATAAAACACAAGATAATGATAGGAATAATTACAAACAGAAAAAAATGAAGAGTAGAATGAGTAAAGACGGCAGCGGAGTGCACATGTGGCTGTGTATATGAGAGTACTGGTATATTTATAAGGAAATATGCTCAGTGTACTATTTACTAAGAAATACTGTAATTAAATATGCCAAGTGAAAGAAATAAAGTTCCTCTGATGTTTTGTGTGAAACAGCTAACTAAAAATGAAAAATTAAAGGGCACTCGAGTGGAATACCTAAATTTTTTTAATTCACCTGTAATATTACACATCTTTAATTATATTTAGACTACTACTACTACTAATAAAAATAATTTCTGTTGTAAAAACCATATTACGTCTATTGTACTTTAATGTTTATTATTTATTTGTGACTATGTAATTATGCATGCTTTCAAATTTTATCTTGGATTGTAATTGCATTTTTTTTACTTGTCCTTTTATAAATGAAATTACAGGCACTACCCACAATAAGTCAATTATTAAAAGGTTAAAACAATGCAAGTAAATTTTAAAAATTATATTTTAAAGAAGACTAGTAAAAATATTATTCAAACTCTGGCAGTGCATTTTAACTTAAAAAAATCCGAATTCCAATTATATTTGAAATCTCTGAAATACGTATATTGAAACATATGAAGACCTGTAGGAAATGTTAATGGAATTGCCCACTAATGCATTCTAATCATAATCCTAAATCAGTTTTGCTTTTGATGTTCCCCTATCTAAGTCTGCCTCTGTTATGCCCCCCACCCCCCCACCGCTTTTTTTAATTTTTTTTTTTAGATTTAAACTACAGTATTGTGAATGCCATACTTCTTTGTACTTGTTTTGATAAACAAAGTTTTCTTAAATAAAATAAAATAAAAATACTGTATAAAAAAAAAAAAAAAACTCTGGCAGCGCAAAGGATTGTGGGTTGATAGCAACACGCGCCATGATTTCTCTGAAGCCAAGACTAGAAAATGGATGCTTCCAAGTGGCTGCATATGTTTCTGTAGATGCTATTTGGGTTTGCATAAAGGTTTACCCGTCCTCAGGAGTCCTATTTAAAAATTACAACCTAGCTTTTCGGCTTCTTTATAGACCGCTATGAGTCCAGAAACGTTATACAACAGCCGTTGTCGAAGCGGAGCTTGGTTAGCTAGTGGATTGTAGCTAGCTAGCAGACGCTAGCAGGATAGCCGGTGACACGGTAAACGGTATTAAAACTATATCCCGATCGTTTGAATGACAGAAGGAAAAGGACTAGAAGGCTACACCTTAAGGTAATGACACAATATAATAAACTTATCCGACGTGCTGTTAAATGTAAACTTCCAGGTTGCTAAACGTGTTTACATGTCAGAAATGAGCCGACTGCGTCACTCTGCCAGTCTGATGCTGGCTCAATTTAGGCTGTTGTTTCTGCTTTATAACACACAACCTTTGTTAAATTTATCATTAGTATCACGTTTTCGGCTAAAAAGTATCCCAACCTGTCTGTTTTTGCAGGTTTGTGTGACTGTATCCAGCATGGACATTATCTTGAAATCCTACCTTTTAAAAAAAAATACTATCCCATATTCTACAATTACAGGGATGGCCTGGATTTGATGTGATCGGTGCTGGTGATGGCAGAAGGGACTGACGCCTACGAAATGCCCTCTTTTGACCTAAGTCCTGGTTCAGAAGCAAAAAAGAGACCTACTACATCTTCTGATGGCCGTGAGTGGTCTTGTAGTGTTATGTTCATAGATTTAATTCTCATTTCTGTACAATTATATATTTCTTATAGCTATTTATAATTTCATTTACATATGAAGTAGGGCTGGTCGATATTGCAATATTTTTAAAATAATATAATTTCACATGTGATATAAAATGAGACTTATCAATATAAAACAATAGTCTCATACTCTACTTAGTTATTATACTTTTTTTTAAATAAAATTTGTTCATTTTTTTAAAAATACAATACAAAACAATCCCATAAACAATAACATACAAAATATAAAAAAATGAAAGGTAGCAGAAGGAAGAAAAAAAAGTATTATATCTGCCCCTTTTTTCAAACAATTAGTTCAATCAAAATAATCTTCAGTAACATAACAAAATAAATAACTCTTTATAATTTTTTAACTAATACAATACACATTACGCTACTTAACAATTCAGTTTTGATAATTTTCTTGAATGTACACATTGACTTTAGGGGTGCACCAATTTATTGGCCCCGATTTCCTTAATTTTGGGGAATCTGAAATCGGCCAATGCTTGCATGAGAAACCAATTTTACAGATTTTTTTAGTTTTAACAACAATTGTCTAAACTTTATTTATATTTCAGAGCACTACCTTGTGACCAGTTAAAACAAGTTTGTATTGT
>JARVLU010000952.1:11960870-11976866 GCA_031762415.1 Simpsonichthys santanae | reverse complement strand
TGAGCTGAACATTACCTTTATAAATGTTCAAATAAGCTTTATTTAAATATTTTTTCGCCGCGGCCGGCCACGTGCACAGCTTTGTTAATGTCTGGAGAGAAAAATCTCCAGCACGCAGCACTTTACACAGAGCGGTACGTTCAGGAGCGTCGGAACAGCCACGGTGCATTCAAGAGCATAGGCACCATGAAATTCAGAAAGAAACGAGCCATAACCAAACAGAATCTAGCTCAGTAAACAAGCTAACTACACAAACAATGTGGGCTTTCTAACAGCTTTGTTAATAAAAGGTGCCTATGTGACAATTGGGTCCAAGCTTTGACTCTGAAATACGTTTTTATTATTACTTTATGGAAAGAAAAAAAAAATTGATATATATATATATATATATATATATATATACTGTATATATATGTTATATCGCCATTCATCTTAAAAATATCAAGATATAAATTTTGGTCCATATCGCCTATCCCTAATATGAAGTTTACGAAACAACTGAGAACTTATTTGCTGGTAGCTACATTATTATGTGAAACTCGTAAGCTGCTTTTCATTTTTGTTTTATATTTTGCATAAAGGAGACAGACGTTCCTTAAAGTTGAACAAGTATGTCAATAGTTTAACACTCATTCTAAAAAGAAAATGCATGGAAGCTTTTAACTAAAAACGATACATTTTTCAATTAAATGCCTGGAGGTTTCTCTCAGGTCCATGATATTGTTATTTTTTTCTTATCTATGAAGGACACACATTTTGATTATGCATTTTTGCCGTCAAAAATTTTGCAGTCATGTTCATGTACAAAGTCTGGACTGAAAACTAGTAAACAAAAATAAAGATGTAAACTGCAGGAAACCATTCACACCTGAAAAAGATTACAGTAAAAAAATATATATATACTGTAAGAAAAAATACAAATTTTGGATGGCTCAAGATTTTTGCACAGTAGCGTATAAGTCTAGTCCCTTAAGTGAAGCAGAAGTTGAGTTGAAACAATTTGTAGAAAAAAATAGAAAGCTGTCCTGAAATATATCCTGTTGAGTCTTACTCTCATCATGAAACCAATTTCTAATCCTGCAGAGAATATTTTTATATTTTTTTATCTGTGTATACCTTTTGAAACTTTTCTAATAATATAAAGAAAGGTCTTTTCAAAAATTTTGTAATCTTGTTAACGGAACATTTTAAGCAGGCAGTATTGTCCTGATACAATCATGATTCACTCACAGTGACTGATTACAAGAAGATTGTTTGTTTTGCTAACACAAAGTACTCTTATTGCAGGAGACGAGCCGATGAGGAAAATGCCTGTCACAAAATTTAGTTCCAGACCTCGATTTGAACCTGTTCACTTTGTCAGTAGTGGAAGCAGTGGAGGAACTGGCACTGACGAGAAGGAGAACGATAAGGAACGCAGGAGGAGTGAGTCATACGGAGTAAGACAGTGGGACACTCAGCACTCCTCCTCCTCCTACAGCAGCAGAGGAGCACAGGGCTTCTCTTCCCTCAGGCCGGCTTTTGACAGAGCCTCATCATACTCAAATGACTTTTCGGGTTCCCATAGAGACAGAGATCAAGACAGAGAGATTTCTTCAGGTAGCACTAGTGGACTAGGCTATGGAAGTCGTGGGTTATCTTTAAATTTCATGTCAAAAACACAGCAGGACTACACAGCCAAGTATGACGCCCACACTTTTTCGCACAATTTAGATTCTTATACCAAGCCCCAGAGATACAATGGATATGAGGGAGGGGGGAGAACTAGAGGCTGGGATTCAGGACGTCAGGGTTTTGGCTATGGTCATCAGGACAGGCCGTCACTGAGTGGACCTTTTAGCAGAGTCTATAATAGCTCAGGCAGGAGCAGCCCTCATATGTCTCAGTCTGGATCTTTGCAGCCTCTTCTAATATCTCATCCTACTTTAGCTGAAAAGCAAAGGCTGATTGTAAATGTTGGTAATGCACTGGCTTCTGCCTTCAGGGACCCTGTTTTAATAACTGGGAGTGACTCGCCAAACTATAATTTTATGTTGAGCCGAAGCATCCAGGCCTGCAAAACCAACCCCGAGTACATTTATGTCAACCTGAAGGATATTCCTCCAGCTGACCTTCCAAAGAACAGGAAAGTACCAACAGATGGTTATGCCTGTGAACTGAGATGTCAGGGTGTGTATCTTGCTACTGGATACTCTGGCAGTAAAAATGGAGCAAGGGACCGGGCTTCTGAGCAGGCAGTAAAACTTTTCCTGAAACCAGTTGAGGTTCGTATTGCGCAGCGTAAATACAGACATTCGATGGTCAACGACATAGTTGTGTGTCAGATGCACAGCCCGACTCCAGCGTTTCTACCTGCACTCCGGAACCCAGAAGATAAACCAATGCCCAGTCCCAAGGGTCAGCACGAGCCAGACAGACAGAAACACTGGACAGAGTTTGTGGTTATGGACAACGCTCACGATGCCATCTGCATTTTGAACAACTCAAACGCTTTCAATCGCATGAAGATTGACTATAAGTTTGAGCAGCTACCCAACAGTTTGTGGCTGTGCAAAGTTTTCCTGCAGGATGAGCTGGTTGCGCAGGCGACCGGGTCAAAAAAGAGCTCAAAGCACTCAGCAGCTGAAGAAGCAGTGAGAAAACTTCGCTTGAACCAAGCACAACGAGAACAGCAGCAGCTGCAGCAACCACCACAGCACTTCAGAGGGAATGACCAGTTTGATTCTGGTGAAGGTTTTGGGCCACAATGTAACAGAAAGAAGCATCTGAGTGAGCTGGTGGTTTTGGAGAACTCTGATAATGCCATCTGCACGATTAACGATACCGCTCAGTTTAATAAAGTGTCTGCTGATTATAAGTTCTTAGTTCTGCCTGATCATCGCTGGAAGTGTGAAGTTTACCTTGAGGGACAGTTCGTTGCTGCAGGAATTGGGCCAAAGAAAATGGTAAAGCACATTGCAGCAAGCGAAGCTTTAGCCACTTTGAGACAGACCCAGGCTGTGGTCAAATCCAACTTTAGGAAGGAGGGATACAGTGACGCTATATCCCGTTCTCAGATTCAGGCTCGCTCAGGAGAGGAGGCCATGAAACAAGAGATCAAGGAAGACAACATCGGAAACCAGCTGCTCCGCAAGATGGGCTGGAAGGGCGGAGGTCTGGGCCGAGACGGGGAAGGCATAGCAGAACCAATCAGAGTGAAAGAGCAGTTCTCCAGGGAAGGTTTGGGTATGGACATGGATAAAACAGGAACTCAGCTGAGCAAGCGTGACATTGAGGACATCATTCGCAACTATGCCGGTTCAGACCGAACGGATGAACTTCGATTCTCCAACGAACTCACCAATGATGAACGGAAGCAGATTCACCAGATTTCTCAGAAATATGGCCTACGCAGCAAGTCTCACGGACAGGGGCGGCAGCGCTTCCTCGTCGTCAGGCGAAAAGTACACAAAGACCAGCTGATAGGCCAGCTTTTACAGGACGGACAGGTGGGACGATATGAGCTTGTCAAACCTCAGGCCTCTAATTAAAATACACAGAAAACTAAAGTGTAAATTTCCATCAAGTTGGACTTCAACTGTGCGTTACTCCCATCTGTCCCAGTATAAATTTACAGTACACAGAAAGGTCGGAGGTTATCCAGTATAACTAATGGGTTTTGCATTACTTTACAAGAACTTTTTGCTTTGGCAGGAAATTGTAGGACGTGTAGTTTATTGTCTCTCCAACCTTTGTGCATTTGAGCTTGTAGTCTATGCTTTGTGGGATTTTGTCTTAAATCATTCACTTCAATAATAAAAAAATCAGTTTATGAATTTGGCAGAATGAGCTCCAACCAGTCTCACCGTAGTGATGTTCAGCAATACTTGCATCATTTGCTTTTTTTTTTTTTTTCTCAGATTGAAAATTTTCTGCAAACTGCATCAGTGATCAGAAAATTCTCCAAACAAATACTGTGGATTTTGTTAAATGTGAGATGTTTCTGTGAGTACAGTTAGCCTGTCTTGTTTGTTTTCACAACTATACTAAATAAAGTAAAACTGATGATCATCAATGGACTGAACTTCATTCAGGATGTTTTTATCTGTATTGGGAAACAAAGATGCACCAGACAAGTAATGTAATATTTATTTTATTTACAAGAAAATGTACAGCTTGATACATGGGTTACCAGTACAAGGTTTTATAATCTGAAAAAGACTTTGTGAAGGTGTAATCATTTTTTTTTAAATACAGTAATTGTAAAATAGCATTGGCATTTTTTTCCTCGCACACAACCTTTAACCCATTGAGACAACAAACCATTTAAAAACGGTAAGAAAAAAATTCAACGTGCGTTGCGAATCTAAAAGGGTTAAATGGTAACCTTCAGAGACCGAGGTGCTGAATATCTTGTTCTGCGTAAAGACATACAAGTTTGACAATTTTATAATGAAAAGGCATGGCTGTACAAGAAAAAGATGTTAAAAATGACCCCAAAAAGGCATCTGTTGAATATTTGAGATGTCCATTCCAGGAAATTTTTATTCTTCAAAGACTCATTTTACAGACTAAAAAGGCAAGGGTGGTTAGATTCATTGGAGAAAAAGAAACTCAACAGTTTTGTGTTGGCAGTATCACAGCAAACCACACGTAACCACCAAGCAGTACACATCATGTATGAATGAAAGTAAGCTGTTCCAACTGAAAGGCAGGCTATAGTACCAAAACAAATGTTGGGGTGTAGTAAGTAACCCAGATATATAACAAGGTACACTAACTGAACAAACAACCGCTCTTGTTTAACAATAGAACTCTGCAGGAGTGAACGCCAAAAGCGCTACAGCTCACAAACGTAGCAACAGAACAAATGTAATGAAAGATTTAAAAAGTGTGTTGTCATATCTGTTTTCTTGATCAGTGGTTTTCTTGATTCCATGTTGGACACTGTTCATACTCTCAACAATAACAAAGGTCAACAGTCACGCCAGCTCTGTTCAACAATGGCGGAAACCCTCTTCTCATACTCCCGTTTGTTTTCCTGGTAGAGCTGGGCTGCCTGGCTGTTGGCTGGACTGTTTGGGTTTGGCTCATCCAGTAAAGACTTTAAAATATACAAAAGAAAGCATCTGTGGGTTAAGTTTCTAATGATTTACAACAAGGCACAGTCCCTAAAGGTTAGACAGTGATGTACACGTATACACTGTATTTTCCGCCGTACCCATCGCAACGACCTATAAGTCGCATCAGTCCAAATATGTCTAAACAAGTGGAAAAATCCATAAATATATTGCTTCGCCGTACATGTCGCATCTATTATGCGTTACTGCTGACAACAGAAATGTGGGTGGGTGTTGTGCCAAAAATCAACGGGCTGCCAAATGGCGACCACTGGAGCATGCAAGAGAGGACTTTAACAATAATTTTGTTTGCTCAAAATTATAGTAAAAGTGTGTCTCAGTCTACTTTTTGCTTAATAAATGCACTTTGATGATCAAATCAGCTGTATTTCAAAACTAGATTAGCGTAAGCGAGCACACGCAGAGGGACGAGCCACTATTCAATTCTTCGAAATTTTAACAAGATAAACACTTAAAAACAATTATTTGTTGCTCGATTTTATAGTAAAGGTGTGTCTCAATCTAACGGCGCTCCAGGAGCGCACAGAGAGGAAAACAGGAAGGAGGAACGCTGATTGTCTCTTCGAAATTTAACAAGAAAAGCACCTAAAACAATTATTTGATTGCTCGAAATTATAGCAAAGGTGTATCTCAGTTGAAACTTCAATTAATAAATGTACTTTAATGGTCAAATTAGCTACATTTCGCAGGGGCGGTGCAGCTGTTTTGACAGTTGCTCCAAGCAGTGAGCAGAAGGAAGGTGGAAAACTTTGGCAAGCCGATTGAATCATTAATAGCTGGTGAAGATTCTCAGTCATCCAGGACATAGTCAATTAAAAAAGTTCAAGACAAAAACAATAAAGTATAATAAACAAAGTCCACTTGTTTTTGTCTTGAACCTTTTTGAATTTGTCATTACAGCCACTTTTACCTATTACATCATACAACGCTATGTTATACTACTACTACTCTGCTGCTTTCTAATGGCTGGAAATGGTACTGTTCAATTTTTTTTTTCAGTCAGAATGAATGAAAATGGTCATACCTCAGCCAAAAATTAGTTTATAAATATGGGAGGAAAAAAATCCATAACTATGGTGATTTGGCCTATAAGTCACAAGGCATGCAAAAAAACACGACTTGTACAGCGAAAAATACGGTAGCTACGTGAAGTCTTTTATAAACCTGTATTGGGTATTAAAAATATGTCCTTAAATGTTTTCTGCTGGCTTAAAATGTATTTATGTGAATGAATCTTAAATTACCTGTATTGAAGTTAAAATTGAAGAGACATCATAGGTTGGACTCCAACGGTTCTGAAGTATATCTAAGCATATGCTGCCATCTGCATATACTGAAAAAGAGCGTTTAGAACATGAAGCCTTTTGACGGGTCTCCCAATATTAAAGAAAAACATCCTGTAAAAACATCAGTAATTCAAGGAGTTACTACGTACCATTAGGATGAAACATTTTGGAGACAAATCGCACTGTTGGAGGTTTATTTGGATACTCTTCTGTGAATTCAATGGTAAGTTTGAAGGTTCCTGAAATTAGGAACATTTTATGAAATGAAAAGCAGTGGCTAAATCAATTTGTTACAGCATTTAAACTAGAAAAGTTGAGCATAAACAGAGCCCAACTCTTGTAGTCAAAACAGCATTTTACTGTACATGCAATGGTTGATAAATGTTATTTAAAAAAAAAGTCCAAAACCCCAAATATTTAGTGATAATTATCAATTATTACTTGAAACATTGTATTGACAAGATAATTTAACTAGATCTAAGCAACTTACCATCTTCAAATGGTGTTCCCTCCGGTCTACAAAAGAAGAAAAATAAAAGAATAGGTTGTAAATCAACTTGTGAAAATTCATCAACATACTTTTTAAAAATCCCACCATTTAATTTAAACTTCTCTGCTGGATTCCTTAGATAGAGAACTTTACGAATTGGCTTTTCTATGTATGTGAATGCAGTGTTTCCCCTAGTTAACATGGCGGGGTGCTCGTCTCATCCATGATTTTTGTTGATGGTGGGGGACAGACATGTCTGAGCGCAGCTTGTCCCAACAGTTTTTGAGCGAGGGCGTGTTCAGCATGAGGGAAGAGGCGCCTTTAGCTTTTTAACTAGAGCGCCTGTATTGCGTGGCGCTAGCTTAGTGCTATGTCAGTGCCGGGGCTAGGTGTTCAGTTTGATAGGCGGGGTGTTCAGTTCTATTGACGGGGTGGGGCACCCCGCTTGTATAATGGTAGGGGAAACACTGGAATGCTCCGATAAGTGCCCTGAGACAACTTTGTTGTGATTTGGCTCTACTGTATATAAATAAACTGAATTGAACTGACCAGGGTGTACCCCGCCCCTCGCCCAGTGATTGCTGGACATGGGCACCAGCGACCCCCGTGACACAAAAATGGAAGAAGCAGATAAAATATAATGTATGTATGGATGAATTTAATTGAACTAGACGAAAGGGCCTTCTCCTACTCTGCTCCCGTTTCCTGGAATATCTTGCAAAAAGACCTGAAGCTCTCGACCTTGACCTCTCTAAGTGGCTTTAAGAATCTGTTGGGACTCCTGGCAAGGACCAATGCAGTCATGTTCCTGTTTTTAGTTTTCTACATTTGCCTTATAATCTAGCTGTTTTTGCTACTTTTTTGCCATCTTATTTGTAAAAATAAATAAATAAAATAAATCTGTATGCCTCTCTTTTATGATTGTGTATTGTTGTCGCTGTTGTCCACTGTTGTCATCACTTTGTTGAAATCAGATCTCTCTTGTAAATGAGTCCTCGAGGCTCAATGGGATTAACCTGTCTAAATAAAGGTTGAATGAATGAATTTTTGTACTGGGCCATGAGGTCTGCTGTTCACTGGGTGTTCAAATTAAGATAATAAAACCTTAGTTGAACAACAACCCATAACATTAACGGTACATCAGTTTTTTTTTTTTTTAATCAAACCAAAATGTAAACAACAAACACCACCCATGATTATGTAGGCTAAAATGCCACCAATAGCAAGAATAAATAAAAGTGAAGATTTTCTATACGTCGTTATCATGGAGGAATTTTTAGCTGAATTTATTTAGATTTTCTTGAGAGACTTCATGGCATTTCAGTTAGGTGGATGTTTAGACTTTGACAGATCCCCTGCAGCACCTTAATTTCATGTTGATTTTCTTTTAGATTTGTTGCTATGCTTGGGATTCTTGCACTTTTGATTGACCCAATTTCAGCAAGACTTAGCCTTCAAGATCATGGCGTCATGTCTGACTCTAAAAAAATGTTTGAAGATGATTAAATAACTGCAGAGTGCTCAAATCCTGGAACTGCAAAACACGCCTAAAGCTGCACTCACACTGTGCATATTTCAGATAAACAAACTCTTTCGTTGTGAAATAATTATAAGAAAACTTTGGTTGTGAGCTTAAATCATTAGTTTGTGTTTGTTCAGTGTTATAACAAACGGTTTAGCATTCTCAGAACCAATGACAACCTACAACAAACTCAGTGTCTTTTTGTCCACAGTCGTCTTTCCCTCCATCCTTCTCTCCCTCTTTTTATAAGTGGGGATTGAAATCAAAGAACTTTCATTTATTGTTTTGATGTGTGTCCAATCTTTATAACAAGCACAATTCTACAGCAGCACTTTGGCATCTATTAAATTTTACATTGTTAAATGTGATGTACAACGAGCCGGATTATATAACATTGCACAGTGTGACATACAAGACTTTAGTCATTGTTAATCTCACAGTGTGAGCTGGTCTCTAATCATCACCTCCCGGAGCACTGACGGAATCATAGTGCTGAGCATTGTGATTTGTCTTCCTCTTTAATCTGATTTGTTCAAAGCATACTGTTCCAGCAGTTTCGAAGTTAGTTAAAATAAAACTTTGCACACTGAAACTGTACTGCCATGTCATTTTTAATGTTCTCTTCTGTGTTTGGTGAATTGTTATTACTTTTCTTTAATTACTTACGTCTTTTGCACTATACAGTATATTACTAGTATGTACCGTACTATTGTGACAAAACAATTTTCCTCACAGGATCATTAAAAGTATCTGAAAAATCTATCTTAAAGAAATAAGTTTCTTTTGGATACCTTTCCAAACAAGCCTTGCTTGGTTTTTAACTATGTACTTGTATCGTTAAACTTCAACTTTTAGCAATATTACTGAGGCTTAGCGAGTGAGTTTTGGGGTTGTGAGATTTTTTTTTTTAACATTACATAAACTTATTTAGAGAAGAGCTTGCTGGGATGGACACCCCTGAAAAGTGTACTTGGTTTTTCCACACATTGCTCATATCAGGTTGGAACTGTAGGATATTTTTATTATTTTAGTGCATAAAAAGTACAATAAAAAGGGTACACTTATGTCAATTTTAGCTGATAAAACTTACCCAAAAATGACAGCATTCCATACCATGATATTGTTTTCTGATGGGGCCCCACTAACTCCAGCTGGAGGGTCTTCTTGCAGCCTGATAGATACAAGAAAAACTCAAGTTATACACAACATACAAATTTCACACAAAGCACAACACATGCAAGCATTATGTTTCCTTAGTACCGGTAGTAATTCTAAATACAGTATCCATCAACCAAAAAAATATATACAGTAAATATATCTGGCCCATGTGGGAAATCTGTCCATTTTCCAACAGCAAAGAGTTCACCAAACGACTTAGAACTGGACATTACAATTACATAGTGCAGTTATAAGTTAAATATTAGCACTGCCTCTTAATTGATTTTCATGGCCGATGATGTGCCATTGTAAAAAAAAAAAAGTTACAAGTGCTTGTACCCAAGTGAAAATAAACAATCCCTCCATCTACTGAGTTCATAGTAAACAAGGGCATTGTTGGATTATTAAAGGTAAATCCCCTAATTGTTAAAGAACAATGTTAAATCAGGTTTTAATCATGTGACAAAAAAGATTAGGTTTTTGAATCTGTGACTCTCATCAGTTCACAGGAACATGTAAGCTGTGCCACGGCTGAATGTGGTGTGTGTGCAGGTGTTCAGTGACCTCGTGGCAGATGGTTGCTGATCCTGAATCTTAAGTGATGATCTATCACGGCCCAGAGATAGGAGCTCACTTTATCGCTGAGTATTCCGTCAAACCAGCCTAAATCTTTACAAGGGGCCATCGGGCCACAGACCTGAACTACATCCGTTACATCCAGAAATCCCATATAAATAAATCCATTAAGTCTCACAAAAAGTCACGTATATCATTGTTAACAACTTATAAAGTGATAAGTGATGCCAAGTTTCACAAGCAAAACGTGAACTTCCGACTTGTTTGCCTTTGCCGGGTAGCAGCGACATGTTAAAATTACTCAATCTAACTTACAAAATCAGAAACATGTATCCTTACTAAAGCAAACGTCTCGATTACATTTAGGCCCTCTTAGCTATAATTAACAGATACAAACAATTGCTTTGTGGTGATGTGGTGGTCATATTGTCACTTAATCTAAGGCTAACAAATTAGCTTCGGGATGTTAGCAATAGCTAGCTCTGTTTTTTTTTTTTTTTACTTACCGTTTAAAGTCTCTCATTAAACGTCGTCTTGCTGGAGTTGACATTTTTTAACACAGAAAACTAAATCCTTCTCAAACTCTTGAGCGTCTCAAACAAAAATAAATATATTTTATGTTAAATGCTGTCAACTCCTAGCTAGCCAGCAAACGATCGGTACTAGACTAGTAGTTTGTCAGATACTTGGCTGCCCCCTGTGTCTGTGGGCGCTACCATTTACACCAGAAAAAAGGGGAAGTCGTCGACTACCCTTAAATGTTTTTTTTTTGCAGTTGTATAGAAAAACTCACAAACGTAGTAGTATTGCTGAAAGCATAATTATGATATACACTTACAAATACATTTAATTATTTAGTTTCAGTTCCATATGAATGTATTTGTTATATTGCTTAACGTACCCATCCTTATATAGTACTTGAATTCTTCTACTTTAATTACGTCATATGTTTGCACACCTACATTTTGGTTATTTTAGTGGTAATGATTCAGCTTGCATAGCTGTAAGGCTTTGTTTCCATTGTCCTCATATTTATTTGGGATGTTTCTTATTTTATAAATTTCTTCTCCACGTGGTCAAAACGTGCAACTGGTTTTTACAAAAAAGTGCTTTCAGGTTTCAATTAATTTCCGGTATACTCAGTACCATGTGAACGCCACAAGATGGTGCCCAGGTCCTAGAATTTTGGATGCTTGAAATGCCAAAAGCAGTTAAAATTTAATGATACAAAATGGTATATGATATATCAAAACATTCAGAATAACATATACTGTATTTAAACATACACACAAACAAAAAAATTGTGAAATTACTTTTAAGAAGATAATAATCTGTGAATTATTTTCATCGCTCGACAGTCCCATATGGTCTAGCGGTTAGGATTCCTGGTTTTCACCCAGGCGGCCCGGGTTCGACTCCCGGTATGGGAACTTACTTTTGCATTTTTTATTTTTTTAAATATTGGTCTCAGCGAATTCTGTGATATTTTCGAAACAAGACAAGACTGCATGTGATATGCGATCTCAGTAACATAAGGCGGAATGATCCCAGGGAATATTTAATAGACCCCGCCCGTCGAGGAGTTTACTGTCATCTCAGAAGAGGCTGAACGTTCCCGGAAGATGCCCATTACTACCACTTGAGTCTCCCAGTGAAAACGCACATCTGACTCAGGACAGTTCGTGCAAGCGAACCATGCTTACACAACCAACAATTCTCGTCTGCAACTTGCCAAAAATTGCTTGAGGCGGCGTAAACGCGCACCTGTGGGTGAGTGAGAAACAGTTTACGAAAAGTAACTGGCTTCGTTCAAACGTTTGGATATTTGCGTAAATATTTGTGTTGGGTAGTTTGCGCAAGTAACACAATTCCTCTTTAAAAAAACAAAAACAACTTTTGGTTTACCACGATGGAGATGGTTGCTCAGCTGTAAAAACCTGCCCCTGACTGGGGTTAGACTACCAAACTTTGGGGCCGATTGTTATTTCCCAGGAAAATGTGACTGCCAGGAATTCCCCACGCGTCAGCAGCCTCTGTCGGAGAAAACTGCGACCTTGTGTCAGGAAGCACACGAAAAAAAAAAAAAAAAAAAAGCAGCAGCGGGAGGGTGATCTTGTCTGTGAGATGATGTAGCTTTTTAGCCCCAAACCGAGGACCATTACGAGTTATTTCACCAAAAAAGTGCCAGTAAAGCCACCGAACATGCTCCACTCCACCAGGGTAAGTCCACTTTAAATGCTTCTCAGTGGTTGCTTGTTTTTGTTGGATTAGTCCTCCCCCATTTTAATGAGTAAGTGCAATTTCAAGACTTGTAGCAGCTCAGGGCGTAATAAAACAGAGCATGTTGCAACAGTTTTGTGTATCAGATGCATTTAAAGACTCAAAAGTTTACCATAATTTAGAAATATATGGCAGGAATCAAACCCCTCAACTCTACATTCAGTCAGCCAGTCTCCTCTTTGTGTCATCCATGACATGTGACTTTACACTGATAATATGAGCGTGCAAAACAAAGTTTATGTAGCAGTCCACAAGAAGAATGTCTCAGTTATTTTAAGACTTATGTGAAGAATGTCATAATGACCTCAGGTCAGCTGCTCCAATCTTTTTATCTGGAAAATGTGCAAGTTCTGTTCAGAGCAATATCCACATGCGTACATCTTGTACTTTTCCCTGCAAATGAATGTTTCGTCTGACGGTGTGAACATAATCAATTTAAAGTTGAGCTAATTTTTTGTAGATTTGTCCTAAAAAAGAAGAAGCTGTTTCAGGATGATGCACATTGTGCCTCATTCCATTGAGCGGCCTCTGGCTGAAAAGGAGCGAACGAGCGAGAAGCTCACAGATTTGTTCAGCTTTTGCTGAGGACCAGTCTAAATGAATGGTTGGCGATTTCTACATAATATAAGCCTGCTGTGATTCACAGGGTTGTAGTTTCTGTTTGTCGACCCTGATCTGTGGGGAGTCTAAATGTTTGCCAGATGTTTACATTTTTGGGGCTGAGATGCTTGTATCCTGGGACGGACAAACACTGCCTCATTGGTCGGTCCTGAGTCGCTCGCTTCAGAGCAGGCGGCAGTGACGCAGAGGGGAAGGGGAGCATTAATGTTCCTTAGTCAGTCCCACTAGACTAGAGAGAGAGGACCAGCCAGACAACCCTAAGCAGACCCTCCCATTCGTCTGAAGTCCTCCCGTGGTGGGAACACTGACACAAGCTGGTGGATAATTGGAAACTTAAGTCCATGGAAAACAATTATCCAGAGCCAGACTTTCCAGATATGCTCCTCTTGTTTGCTTCAAGCGTTTGCTTTATGTTTAAGGAACATCTTGCCATGCTGGCTCCCACATACCAGCCTCCTTTTGTTTTGTTTTTTGGCTTTGATATAGTTAAATGAGCAAAATCGAATACAAGGCTTTTGTGTGTTGAGGCTGGAGCGGTTCCCGGTTCTTATCCTGTGACCGTCTTGTCATCGTCAGCAGTTCGAACAGCTGAGGGGTGTGATGGCGATCAAGGACGGCAGCAGAAGAGCTGTGGTTCTCGCCTATTTGTGGTGAAGGGCTCCTCAGACATTAGATACCTCATCTTTCTGAAGATGTACTCGCCTCCCGTAATGGGCCTTGGTATTGATTTGACTTCACCAAAAGAAGAACTGGGCTTTTATCCTACGTGGAATGCAGCACTCCAGTTTCACAAAAAGCTTTCAAAGAAGCTGTGCGAGACACAAGGGTCGTTACGGCTTTTTTTCGTTCTTTTGCAAGCTGGCACACGTAGTAATCTTTAAAAACAAGCCGGCTTTCCTGTTCATGTCATCAGTGAAATGAGGATTCAGAGTTAAATTAGATTTTATCTGCACAAATTCATTCAGTGTAAGGTTAGCTTTTTCCCTATTCACTAATATGTGACATGTGTGCTGCTGATCTCATGCTGCTGATCCATGCTGCTGATCTCATGCTGCTGTATTCATTTGTACTCATCCGCTCACCACGGACTCATGTTCGAGCTGCTGTTGTTACACCGTATTGTTTTGTATTATTAGTGTTTGGCATATATATTTAGCGTACCATTCGTCGTGCATCTAGCGTAGGGGCGTCAAACTCAGTTACTAAAAGGAGCCAACATTTAAAAACACTGTCCGAGCCACGGGCCACTTTCAGCTGATACTCGAGGCAGATACCTGACATCTTTTCTTGGTTACAGGTTCATCATGAACAAGAGTTTGATCGGTCTCACTTGATGTTCTGTTACTCTTTCCACATCAGAATCGATCATGATAGAATGACCCGGCCGTCTTTCTGGCTTCAACGTTAGCCAGCTACCAAGAGAGGTCTATACTAAATGATGCATTTATCAGTTTTTAAAAAAAGAAAAAAAAAAAAATAGAAAAGAGACAATACTTTACATTTAAATGATCATCTTGTTGTACCAGATTTGGCCCGCAGCTTGAGTTTTGCCATATGTGGTACAAAGTAGATCCTTAAATACTGTTGCTTTTTACACTGTATATTTTTGCTATTGTTGGGACCCTGTGTACATAATTTCATTCCACCTCATGTACCTCATGTGTTGATAACGACAATAAATCTACTCGAACTTGAACTGCTCAAGCTTATATTGTGCAATGGCTTCCATTTTCTGATACCACCTTCTCAACTGGTGTTGTGTGGCGCATTCACAATAACCACAAGATGGCAATGTTCATGTGCGTTGACCGAACAGTCATATGAGCTGGCTGAAACCTCAAATGATTTGCAAAGAGGCAGGAACTGACTTGTGAAAAGAGAAATAAAACCCTTGAACTTCCCCTTTTTTTTTATACGCCTAACAAAACACCCCCTCCCTCACTGGCCTCGTTTCTGTCGAGCTTTGCAGAGGGAAGTATTGTTTGCTGCAGTTCCTTAACTGGGTCCTGCTGTTTAACTTGCTAACCCTGGCTTTTTGCACCTGACTGCCTTGTCAGACATGTTTGATTGCCAGGCGGCAGCAGCAGTAAACCTCCGTGACTGGACGTGACGTCAGAGAGAAAGGAGAGACGAGGGAAATTCCACCTGTAATCTCATTCTGCTCTCATGCTGCACGGCTCTCGGGCATGTGACTCGGACGAGTCATCAGGCCTCCGCTGCTCCAGTGTTCCTGAGTATCATCATGATGTAATCCAAGCTATTTTTAGCAATCAACAGAAGAAAAAGTTGACTTCAATTGGAGTTGTGATGTGAAAAAGTTTGGGTTGAGAAATCAGGGAAGCTTTCCCTTTTTTTTTTTGTGTCAAAAAGGAGGGGGTGAATTATTTAATCAGATGTAACAATTTAAAGTTCATATTCTTTCAAATCTTGTAAGCTTGGATTGAACAAATAAGGGAATGTTAGATATTACAGTTGTATTTATCTCCTGCTGCTAAAGGTGAAATGGAAAAATATCTTCTCCGTGTCTCTCTGTGCACATTGGCTATAGTGTTAGCAAAATATCTTGTGAATTTTAATGAAACTCCCAGAACG
This sequence comes from Simpsonichthys santanae, assembly GCA_031762415.1. Lineage (NCBI taxonomy): Eukaryota > Metazoa > Chordata > Actinopteri > Cyprinodontiformes > Rivulidae > Simpsonichthys > Simpsonichthys santanae. The sequence continues at coordinate 11,961,221 of JARVLU010000952.1, read as the reverse complement.
TATTTTTTTCTATATACTGTACATCTATAATAGATTGACTTTTGGAATCAATCCAACTGAGCACAACTAAGCAAGCTTGGAGACAAAGAAAATGTCTATAGCTCAACCGGTTTTACAGATAATTAGCTAAATTTTGGTGTGGTAGTAGCTGAAAGTCAACCTCAACATATATTTTTAACTAGGGGTGCACCGATTGCAGTTTTTTGGCCGATCACCGATTTCTACAAAGTCTAACCTGCCGATTCCGATTTTGGCCGATACCGATTTTGTTTTTTAAGCAACACTGTTAGATGTTGTAAGGTCACAATGCGCCTTCAAATTTCAATCTTATTTTGTTGAAAAACAGACCCT
>JARVLU010000952.1:11936710-11946919 GCA_031762415.1 Simpsonichthys santanae | reverse complement strand
TTGTATTCGTGTATCCCCCCCCCCCCCCCCCCCCAATCATTGAGTGAAAAGTGAGGAATTGGAAATCTGTCCATCCATTCGTGCATGTTGTGACCATGATAACTTGAAAAATAAGTACAGACCTATTTTGGTGCGTGGCTGCATCTGGGTGTAAGAAAAGGTTCTGTTAAAACATTGGGTTGCTGTGTCAAAATCCAAGAGGGCTGCAGCCATATATGGAAACATTTGAGATGGATAACGTGAAAAATGAGCAATGGGACATTTTTCTTCTTGGTGTGTGGTTGTATCTAGGCAAAGGAAGGTTCTTTCCTAAAAATTGGGTTACCACATCAAAACCCAAGATGGCCATCATTTGTAAATGTGTAAACTGACCACCCTGATGATTTTAAGAAACTATGCATCCCAGTTTTGTTTTATTGCTTAAAAATACAGTTTCCTCAAATGACTGGGGGAGCTGAAGGTTAATCTATGGTGGCCAAGGCCACCATTGGCCACCCACTGGCTCCACCAATGTGGTGTGCTGGTGCACTGCCTCAGACAAGAAAAAAAAAAAGAAGAAAAGTAAGTACCGCATTTTCCGCCCTATAAGTCACAGGTTTTTTTGCACAATTTGCATGCCCTGCAACTTATAGGACAAAGCAACATATTTAAGGATTTTCCCCCCAAATTTATAAATACATTTTTGGCTGAGATACAACTGTTTTCATTCATTCTGACTGAAAAAAATTGAATACCACCATTTTCAGCAGCTAGACGGCACTCGAGTAGTAAGGCATGCCGTTGCATCATGTAATGGGTAAATGTGGCTATTAATGACAAATTAAAAAAAGTTCAAGACAAAAACAACTGGACTTTATTTATTTTACTTTATATTTTATTGTTTTTGTCTGAACCTTTTTGACTTTACTATGTCCTGGATGACTGTGACTCTTCACCAGCTATTAATGAGACAATCTGCTTGCCATAAATTTCCACCTTCGTTCTGCTCGCTGCTTCGAGCATCTGTCAAATCAGCTTCATTCCGCTGCACTGCCCTGGTGAAATGCAGCTAATTTGACCATTGAAGTACATTTATTAAGTATAAAGTTAGACTGGGACATACCTTTGCTATACCATCAAGCAAACAAATAATTGTTTTTAAGTGTTTGTCTTGTTAAATTTAGAAGAAATGAACAGTGAGTTGTCCCTCTGCGCGTGCCTGCTTCTGCAAACTGGGTTTTGAAATTCAGCTAATTTGACCGTTAACGTGCACTTATTAAGCAAAAGGTAGACTGAGACACACCTTTACTATAATTTTGAGCAAACAAATAATTGTTTTTAAGTGTTAATCTTGTTAAATTCTTGTTAAAGTCCTACCGTGCATGCTCCCGCGGCAGCCAATTGGCAGCCAATCAATTTTTGGCACAACACTGCCCTACATTTCTGGGTTTGGCCCACATTTCCGAGTTGTCAGCAGTGATGCATAACAAACACGACATGTCAGGGGTGACACATAATAGATTTGACGTATATGGCGAAGCAATGTATTTATGGCTTTTTCCATTTTATTAGACATATTTGCGACTTATCGGGCAGAGCGACGTGTACGGCGGAAAACACGGTATGTTTATTCTTCTCCACAGTGTAGCTCCTACCCAATAGAACATCTTGCACCAAAACTATTATTTACTTACATTCCATGTTCAATTCTAGTCCAGAAAAACCTTTTTCTCCAAAACTACAAACATTCACTATCCAAAATTCTCAGTTGGCATACCACTTGTTTATATGAAAATAGTACTGTATTTTCTTTGTGTTCTAAAATATATAAAAACATTAAAATTCATTGTATACTTTTAGTTTCAAAATGTCATCCCCACTAGTCAAAAACCGTCCCTTAGAACTTCAAGTGGCCCATGGGCCACCAGTTGACAATCACAGCTGTAGTAGTTTTTGTGGCTCCGGACACATTTTGTTCAGTAAGGAAAAGGATAAAAATGGCTTTTTTGAGCAGAAAGGTTGCAGAACCCTGGTCTAGATGTACAAATGGAATGACTTTAACTAAAACTAAGTTAAACTCAAAGTACATGAGTAGATTTATTTCACTTTGTTAATAATACTTACTGTTAGGAAACTGATATTTTTAATAAAAAAAATGTAATGAGTTTCTATAGATAAACTTTTAGATAACACATCTCAGATTTACTGTCTCTTAAGTTAAAATATTTAGTGATACTCACTTACTGTTGACAGCAAAGTAGACCAAATAATGTACATTTAATTTGTTACCCAGACAAAATGTAAACTTTTCAATCAGTAATGTTTACATATATGAATATTTTTAGCATTATAATTAGTTTAATCAATATATTCTATTAAACAAAATTAGGATTTTTGCTGCTGTATTCTAAACAAGAAAGGATGTCAGCTTACTTGTTCCTTCTTCTGAAACCATGCCGAGCCCCTCTGCCTTGTTCTGCCTCTCAAAGGCATTTAGATCCAGAACACTGCAACAGTAAATTATATATTTACCTTACAGTCCCGACTTCTTCACTTGCATACATTGAAGTAACTCTGTCATAAGAATAAAAACTAAAAACTGACCAGCAAGTTTGCATCAGTGCCTGAACACTCAAAAAGAAGCCAACGTCCTTCTTGTCTTTTAAGTACTCAAGCATTTTCTAACAACAGAGAAAGAAAATTTTAAACAAAATTGTCTTCATATTAGAAATTAAATAGTAATGGATTTTTCTTTACCCGTTGAACCTCACTGTTTCCACCATTAAGGATAGAAATACCCAGTTTTAGGGTTGTAGATACCATGGGGCCAGTTTCCCCTACAGAAAACAGGTATTAAACACAGAACAGGTGCATATGAAGGAAAAATGGTGGAGTAAAGAGTAGGAATAAGACCTTTGCAAGCACTGATCATTTGCAGGACCATCTCTGCAGCACCACGGTTGTGAAGTCTGGACTGCTGGTAAAGGAGCCTTTGCTTCTCCATTTCTTTTTCCTGTCATGGAAAAAATAAACATTTTGTGTATTTGTTACTGCATAGCATCAAATATTTATAAAGAATTGACTCTGGCTATAGAAAAAAATGAGACTCTGATCAGTTATTTAATAAAGTATTCATCCGGACAACTTTGAACTGATGTTTAGGGAACAGTTTATTTGGAAGTTGAGTTGTGTCTAGTTTGTATGAAACGTCAGAACCACCTGCAGTGTCACAGTTTAAGTCTTAATAAGATAAACTTTTCTCTCTCTCTCTGGTCATTTTATAATTTATTTTGTGTTGTAGTGCTCTGGTTTTCCCTTGTTTTACTGTGAGTTTTAGTTGTCCAGTTGGGTCAGTGCATAATTTGAGCCAGATCCTGCCGGAACAGGATCTGGTAACACTCTTATTTTGACAGGGTGTGTTCCAGTAACTGTTTGCTTGGATCTGGTAACTCTCAGGCTTACTAATAATAAAGTTATGAACAAATATGACTGCCTTGAACAAATAAAACTTATATTGGATATGTAAACCGAAAATAATTCATAAACACTCATTTTAAACACAACAGCCACTTACGAGCTTCTTAATATCACATATGATTTGCCTCTTCAAGTAGCATTTCCGCTTCTACCTTTAAAAACATTTCTGTGCCTAAAAGAGTGGTGAGGTGAGCGTTGAGCTAACCAGTCAGTCGTACGCAGACAGGAGCCCACAGGCAGCTGCCATGAACAGACGGAGGAGGCGCCTGAAGGTTTCACATGTGGAGTCGGACAGTGAATTTAGAGAAGAGTGGGTTCAGAACTGTCAAGTGGGGGGCGAGGTAGGATGCTTGACAGAAGTGGAGTGTTTACAAATGTAGGTAAACATAGATGTTTAACAACCTGTTAAAATACACCAAAATGCAGGAAATCACATCTACTTTACTCAAAAATTTCTAGGAGAGGATCCCCAGATCCTCCCTCCCTGCCCCCTCCGGCCTGCTTGCTATTCGTTTGCGTTCCGGCATCGATTATTTTACAAATTAAGCCCTGGTCAGAACGTTGGTCGTGTTGAGAATGATTTCCCTCTGGAGGTGCATTAATTACATAAGCTTGTTTAGTTTCAGCTCTTACTGTCAGGTGACTACTTTACCACTACCTCTGATCTGTCCCTGTTACTGAGGCCTCTGCAGAAAACCACTGGACTCGTAGTGAAACACGTTGATGCACATCTTTATTTTCCAAGGGTCACTTGTATATTTTTTTACTTCAGTAAACCTAGATGGAAAATGTTCATATGAAAGCACAGTTTGCTCTCTCCAACTTGGGTTTACAACCTTTTTCCACGTCAGTTTCTGTTTTCAAAGCAGTTTTAATTTCTGTCAGGAATGGATGGAGGCCCAAAGGTTGCGCAGAGAGAACTTGTGACAGGAAGTTTGAGCTCCTGTGACGAGCCGGGAAAATCTGGGTGGGGAAAGTTAATGTTTAACTCTCTCCCTCTGGTTTATTAGCTGCTGTGCCACCGAGCAAGGCACATTCTGGTTTTATTCTTCAGGCCCGTTGTGCCTTTATGCAGCAAGTACTGAGAAAAACCCTCCCTTGATAAATACAACGATATTGAGCAATTGTCTGTGTTGCAACTTAAATACTTGGTGCATGCTGAGACTGGCTGCTTATTTCTCTGTTGTAGGCGTTAGATCATCACATGTGGAGTCCTTTTTTATATCTTTGAAGCAGATAACTTTATTTCAGTCCTGAATTATGTCGTGGCTTCTGAATTTCAGCCAAAAAGCAACGGTAATTGTTTTTTTTCCTCTTAAATCTTTGTTTTAAAGCTTATTTTCTGGAAACTGAAAAAGCTTGTTAGATATTTTATTTCATTTTATTAATTTATATTGTTTGTGTTTCACAGCACAAAGTATCTGATCACTTGGCTGGATTTGCCAAAATTATATTGTAGAAATTAAATGGAAAAAAAAATGGACAAATAAAAAAATACTCTTGAAGAAAAATGTATTTCATACCAAATTTCACGCCACAGTTTTAAACTATGTTCATCTAATGTTGAGAAATGAGAGTTGGAGCCATTTTTGGCAAATCTTGAAAGTAATTTTATGCAAGATCTCATGCTTAGAGTATTTATTTATTTATTTTTTTAAATCTCAGCTAAAATCTTTCTACATTTTAGCTCAGAATCTGTCATATTTAGAGTATATAGTATAGAGTTATAGCCATTTCTGTGTTGGCTAACGTTGCTTAGCTGTGGCAGCCATGTTGAATTGGGGTGACAAAGTCACCAGTTATAGATAAACATCCTACAATTACATTCAGGATCATAAGATATTTTGCTAACACAGTCCCATGAACATACATGGACACAGTCAAACACGTGATCAAATTTTATGGTGACGGGCGATTAATGAATGAAAACTACAAAGTGGAATATTAAAACTAATTAAAAATAAATAATTCATGTGCAATTTGCAAAGGAATTCATGAGAGGACCAGATATATTCTATGATTTACTGTCCTACTTTTAAAACATTTGGTCAGTGGGTTCCTTGGTGGGAGATTTGTGGTGATGCTGCGCAAACTGTGCCACTGGAAAACACCAAGTGTCGTGTTGGACTAAAAACTCACGGTGATGTCTCGTGTTATTCCCACTCTGAATCCAAGTGAGACGTCGCTTTCTGTACTGCTTCTTGTGTACCGGTAGTTCTCTTTTTTTCTGTGGAGGTGTGGTCAGGTGCAGAGAAAACATCCATTGAGCTAAAATTGGTGAAAGATAAGAACATTGTGTTTAAGACAAAGGAATTGGAAACAAAGTGAGCATACGAGGGCTGATATGTGGAATATCAGGTCACACCTTTTGGTACCTGACCTGCTTATGTAAGGCTCCACGCTGGTCAAAGTTTGTTCTCATACCGTGGCTGCAATGCTTTATTGTGATGCTGCCTTATGTTGGAAAGTACCTCAGCATTTTGAGACTATTGGAGGAACTGTCATTTGGATTTTGCATTTTACTGTTTTTGCCACATTTATGGGGAAGTGATTTAACTTGCCTTAATTATTTGAAGGAGCAGTTATTTTAAAACTGAATTGTACAAAACAAGGAATGGGCGATGAAAACTCCATATTGTTTCCTATGCATTTCATTAAGATTTAATTGCAAGATGGTTATACTGCAAACTAGAGAACGCGTATTTTTACAGAAAGTGTACAAGCTGAGCGCTGACTTTGATTAAATATGCTCAAGAAGTGTAACCTGCGTTGTTAAAGCTAAAAGATGCAGAATGCTGGCTAAAACTAAGTAGCAAATCAAAAAATCAAAAAGCTAAATGTAGCAAAATATAATAACAACCTTGCCAAAAGTAGCAGAATATTAGCTAAAAAACAAAAATAGCACAAAAAGACAAAAACAGAGCAGATTTCAAATCGAATTGTGTTTTTTAAGCCACTGATTAAATCCTAAATATGGGGGGAAAAAAATGTGAAAATATGGCATTAAATTAAATATTTTGACAATATGAATCTTACAATAAAAAAACAAAAGTCAAAGCATTTATCGCCTGAATGAGCTGAAATAAGTGAATGACTAAAATAGCACGATGCCAGTAGAAGTAGTTAGTGGGCAAGAAAACATACTAAAAATTAATAAAGAAGAAAACAAGTGTGTGACTGTGTGTAATTTGATCACCTTTCAGCCCTGAAATGACTGAAGAGGGAAAACAAATAGTTTCTCATGGATGTTAAGAGTAAAAACCTTGCTTTTGCAAAACTACCCTCGGTAACTACAATTTATGCAAATATTTTTGTGTCTACTGAAGTGAAGAATTTCTAGACTTCTCTAACATGGAAATTGTCTATCTTGATAAATTGTTTCTGTCAAAAGTTCACAGCGTTTGTGTGGGTGGTGTAGGCCTGTTTGAGATGCAAGTTTATTTCATTTCAGATAAAAGCAGCATGCAGAACGTCATAAAAAAATTCATTACAGCTCTCTGCTGGGCTCTGCCTTCAGTTGAAACACAGCCATTTGTGACTGAACTGTAAACACAGAAATGTGATGCATTCGTATCTTTCTGGCTGACAGTTATGTGCTGGTTCGTTGCTGCATATCGGAGTGGCTTGAAAACACATTCATGGTTTTAGTGTTGTTCTTTCCAGTTATTATGAGTCCCACCCTGCATGAGGTCACATCACGCAGGAAGCGTCTCCCCTGCGTGAGATGCATTTGAACATAAAATTGACAAGCGTGAAGTAAGTTTTAGCTTGTGTCTTTTGCCAACTCTCATATGCTAATTCAAACAGAATGCTGTATCCTTTGGTACAAAGAACCATCGCGATCCAGGCACAGAAGGAAATTAATTTCCCACATGGTTTTCAGAGGTTTTTGTTCCAAAAACCCAGCTGCAGTGGTGTCTGTGTCTTGAATCAGCAGCAGCTTCCCATCTGGAAAACAAGCAATGCCCATAAACCCCGTATTCATATTATGAACTAAAAATCTGAGCGGAAAGATTTTAGCTACTATTTATTTATCTGTTCATTTTTATCCTTTTATCCCGCTTTCTGTTAATCTCCACATTGTGAGAGACTTGCAGCCTTTTTATTTAGCTTCAAGTTACCCTCCAGTAGCACTTTGTATGATAATGACCTGTTTGCGAAAATGTGTAACAGCATTAACCATGCGCTGTTTTTTTTTTAGCCTTTATTACAAATAACTTTGCCATTGAAAAAAAGTTGTCATTTTAGTTTTTCACTGTTGAAGCTGTTGTTAATTGATGCTCCTCTCATGTAAAGCATCTTGTTTGTTTAGCCGGTTAGCTTAGTTTAGCAACGCGAGACGGTTATTGAGCTCTCTTGACACTGCGTTTTATTAGGCTTTGCAGAAAACGAAAGCCATAAACCATGTTTTAAATTAATTTTACACACCTCTTGCGTGTGTATGATAAAAGTAGTTGTGTAAACTTTTTCAGCAGTGAGCCAACGGTGCCGAAACACGAATACTTTCATTAAAAAAAATGGAAGGAAAAAAAAAATCATGCTTAAAAATTCCAGAAATTCCTTTTGGACTCCATCCAAGAATTGCACTTTAGTGTGCTTGTAGGAACCGTTTTAAAAGCCGTCGTCTCGTTTGTTTGTGCATGTCTCAGTATGCTTAGTCCTCTGCATGTCCTCATAAACATAATCGCCCTTACCTGAGCTGAACGAGGCCCACCTGCTCTGTGTTTTCGGTACCACGGGGCCTCCTTTACAACCCTCTCCCTCTGCGTGTTCCCAAGCAACAGCCACTCCTTGTTTACCTTTGCGTTTTTGCATTGTGCTTCTCGTCAGGATATTATAACTCCAGCCCCTCGGGAGACGGACCGTCAGGCCTCTTTATTCAAAGTAGTAGCCCAGTGAAAGCTAATTGTTTACATGAACCTGCCATGCGCTTGTCGTCACGAAAACCGTCAAGTTCAAAGCTGTCCTATTTTATATTTAACCTTCTTCTCCTCATATGTAATCATTGCAGATCCTTAACATGGTGAACTAACACCACCATGCAAATAATTTGCTTTTTTATGTTCTTTATGGTCTTCGTCTCCATGCTGCACTATCCTCATCGCCTGTCTATCGTAAGCAAGCTTATTTCATAAAGCGCTCTCAAATATTGACCCATAGAGGCAGACTGTCCTTCTTCTTTCTGCACAGGTGTCAAACACTTCTCCATATTGGTGGAGGAAGCCTTTATATGATGTGGGTAGGAACTGGATTAAACATGCTGGTATCAACAAATTATCCTAATTACTGATCAAACCTAACTGTAGAGAACATGCAAAGTTGATTCAAGTACTTGATGTATTACAAAAAAAAAAAAAAAACATGCAGTCCCACAGCACTTAGTTGTGTTGCAGTTCTCTCACATAGCTCAGATGTTTCCTTCTGTTTGAATTTAAAGTATGCAGTTTGTATTTTGACAGGCAATGACTACTCTTCTGTCTTTAGATGGCAGACGCTGACTGTCTGTAAGATTGGATAGAAACATTGGCAAGTGACACCTTATACCTCACTGGTCCTGTATCTAATTGTGTGAAATCAGATAAGTTGTCTTGAAGGGGGCTAAGCTGTCTCAGAGTGAGTGATCCTATCAGTGAGGCTTTATGAGGGATCAGGCGGGAAGAGCTGATTTAGTTATAATAATCTGTTAAAGTGAAACATGATCTGTGGAAAGTTGAAAAGCAGCTCTGAAGCTGAAAACTGTCATGTTCGACTGTTTAATGACGCTACAACAGGGAATACATTAAGGTAAGTACAGGCTAAATGAAGCTAGCATGACGTGATGTTAGCAAAAAGCAGTACCTTTCGTGTGTCTTTTAGGCTTTTATATCTAAAACCAATGTTTAAAAGTGCATTTAATACAATGCGTCCACCCATCTTCTTTTATTTCGGGTGGTGAGGGTCACTGGTGCCCATATCCAGCAGTCACTGTGCATGAAGCAGGGGACACCCTGGATAGGGCTCCAGTCCATCACAGGGACACATGGAGACAAACAACTATTCACTCTGTCACTCACACCAAGGGACAATTGAGTTACCAATTAGCCAAACATGCATGTTTTTGGTCTGTGGGAGGAAACCGGAATACTGTACCTGGAGAAAACACACGCATGAACCGAGAGGACATGCAAACTCCACCCAGAAAGGCCCCCGGTCAGGATTCAATCAGGCGACCTGCTCTCTGAAAGGCAACAGCTCTACCAACTGAGCCACCTGTCCGCCCTAATGTAATACATTTATCTTTTATATATTTTTAAGCAACAACCACAAGTATTATTTGTTCATTGCTGGCCAAGCTTGGTTTAGCATAAATACTATTCATTCAACCTTTATTTAGGCAGGTTAATCTCAGTGAGCCTCGAGGACTCATTTACAAGAGAGACCTGGAAATGGACTATGAAACACAAAATATTGTCATACTTCTTTAGCTTAACATTTAAAGCTATGTACAAACAAGTTTCAGTTTTAAAGTGGGTTATTATTACGTTCTTCTTTAATTGGTGGTTTTAGCCACTGAAATGGAGGCCATGGACCGCACTATGCAAGATTTGTGGCTGCCATCTTGCTAGGTGCTATGTCTATCACTTTGTAGGCGTGCTGTTGACACATTGTTTACACAAAGACACATTGTTTACTTTTGCTGTTTGCTTTGAACTTTATTATTAGTCCAGATACTATTTTAAATTTGAGGGGGAAAATTTATATATAAATATATAT
>JARVLU010000952.1:11887901-11899974 GCA_031762415.1 Simpsonichthys santanae | reverse complement strand
GACTATAGCCATTTCCATTCTCTTGGCAAAATCCACCACCATCTGTCCTTCCTGGTTTCTTTCCTTGACACCAAACCAACCCATCACTTCCTCATCCCCTCTGTTTCCTTCACCAACATGTCCATTCAGGTCTGCTCCGATCACCACTATCTCCACCCTGGGAATACTCTATCACTTCATCCAGATCTTTCCAATATTTCGCTTTCTCCTCCACATCACATCCAACCTGTAGAGTATAGCCACTGACGGTGTTAACATCAGACCTTCTACTTCTACCTTCGGACACATCACCTATCTGACACTCTTTTCACCTCTACTACATTCTTTGCTATCTCCTCATTGCTCTTTATATCCACACACCATGTAACAGTTTGAACCCTGCTCCAAACAAGCCTTGTTGCCCTTCCACTTGGTCTCTTGGACTCATAAAACATCTACCTTCCTTCTCTGCATCATGTCAGCCAGTTCTCTACCTTTACCTGTCATTGTCCCCACATTTAGTTGCAACCCTCAGTCCTACATTCTTAACTTAGCCCTTCTCCCTCTGTCTCCTGACACATTTCCCTCCTCGGTCATCAATAATAATAATAATAATAATAATAATAATAAAAATAATAATAATTACTGGTTAGAAGTCACCCTCGTGGTGTGTTTTGGGTGTGAAAATGTTTAATGTTCTACATTTTGCAGCTTGATGCAAAACACGTTTTGATTCAAAGTCATGTTTTTAGAAAATAATTTAAATTTTAAAATGAAGACTATTTCCTTTAAGCACTTTGGTAACAGCTTCTGCCTGAAATGTGCTCTATGAATAAAGCTGACTAGCCCTCAGAGCAAAACAGACAAATGGTGCAGTGATAAGAAAAAACTTCAAAAATTATATTTTACGTGACTGACGAAGGATGTTGCCAAAATTAGCCGAAGAAGCAGAAACTGGATTGTTTAAGGTTAAAAAGCAGAATACTAGCTAGAGCTGAAAGTCGCAAACCACCAACTAGAAACAGGATAAACGCTATGCTAGGTTAAAGCTAAAAGTAGCAAACGTTTAGCAAAAAGTATGAAAAAAGTTTACTAAAAAGAATAAATGTGTTGCTTAAAGCAAAAAGTAGCAAAAGGCTAAAAGGTAATAAAAAGCTGGCTAAAAGTAGCAGCCCAATTATAACAACAAAAGGCTAGCTAAAACGTAAAAGTAGCAAAATGGTAGCTAAAAGTAGCAAAAGGGTAACTGAAAGCTAAAAAAGCATAAGACAATGAGAGCCCGCACCCCTAAGCACATTTTAGAGTAAAAGGTTTTAAACGGAACTGAAGAAATATAATACTGTATACATTTTCATATGATAAGCTTTTTTAAATAAATATATAAATAGAGTTAACAACAGATATTTACATACACTGTGTAAAAAAAAAAAACATTTATGTACCATTAAGTCAGGCAATATTTTGTTGACATGTAACTATATATAATGGAAGTGTACACAGGTTTTCTTATAACGGCAAAGAGTGACAAGTGCACGTTCACGTGAGCACGCTCAGACTTATTTGTGTTGTATTGCACTCTGAGGCGAGCCAGATGGTTGATTTGTACTTTGAATAGGAAATGGGCAAATTCAACCATTTTAATTGTAGAAATCGGAAAATAAATTGTACTTTGAACAGGAAATGGGCAAATTCAACCATTTTAATTGTAGAAATTGAAAAAAAAATTACAGGAATTATATAGAAAGTGCATTTACAGCACAAAAAAAACAAAAAAAACAAATACAGTATTTTAATAATACTGTATACATGTTCACTCAAACACACACCCACACACATATACTTGTGTATATACACTGTACTGTACAGTATATAATTCTCTGTTTTTTTGTTTTTTTTTTTGTTTTTTTTACTTCTGTGTGCTTTCTTTTGTTTGTAGGGTTTGATTCATCTTCCTTTGTCATAGAAGTAAGTTATTATCTGAATTTCACTCTTGAACTGTGTAAAAACAATTGGTTTGATAGAAGCCTTAAGTAAATTCACTGACATGTTTGTGTTTTAACTCTTGGCTGTGTAAAATAAGTTGTGTCAAAGTGCATTGTCAATTTTTAATGCTAAATACCTAAAGAGGCTGGTGATAATAAGTGAGTTGCAGTAAACGAGAATTGCAAAAACACACATTCTGTCACACTTCTTGATAACTTTGTTTGGTATAAAGAAAGTAAAGAAGAAATACAGTCTCTAAATGATGAGGGTTTTTTTAGTATTGTATTTTTGTTTTATTGGTATTCGACTTTATTAGACTTTTTACAACAGTAAAGGAGAATAATAAGTGATACACAATCATTCAGGCAGAGTTCTTGAGCAAGGCCCTTAACCCCATTTTATAAATGTATATATATTACATCATGCACATTTTTGTTTCTTTAAGACACCAGTGTATGTAATATAATGAAATGTAATTGAAACAGCTATAGGCTTTATTTGATTGTTTACACCCAAATGAGGAGATAAACAATAAGTCATACATATTCATTCAGACCCCTTACTTTAGTCATATGCACTCAAGATTTAAACATTTTTTTATACACTGCCTGGCCAAAAATAAGTTGACACCTGGATTTAACTAAGGAAATAGGTACGAGCCTCCAATTGGATAATTACTGCATGGGCGATTATCTTTCAGCGGGCAACAAGATATTTAACCCCAACTGGTGCAATGAGTTGCTTCTCATTTCTTAAACAACCATGTAGAAAGACGCATCGCGTGGTCGTGGAAAATACATCAGTCTGTTTGAGAAGGGTCAAATCATTGACATCAAGCAGAGAAAACATCTAAGGAGATTGTAGAAACTACTTAAACTGGGTTAAGAACTGTCCAACGCATTATTAAAAACTGGAAGGATAGTGGGGGCCCATCGTCTTCGAGGAAGAAATGTGGCCAGAAAAAAATCCTGAATGATCGGTGATCACTTAAAGTTTTGGTGAAATCAAATTGAAGAAAAACAAAAGTAGCACTCAGGGTTTAATAGTGAAAGTAAGAACATTTCCACACACACAATGTGACGGGAACTCAAGGGATTGGGACTGAACAGTTATGTTGCTTTAAGAAAACCACTAATCTGTGACGCTAACCAGAAAAAAGGCTTCAATTTGCTAGGAAGCATAAAGATTGGACTGTGGAGCAATGGAAGAAGATCATGTGGTCTGATGACTCCAGATTTACCCTGTTCCAGAGAGATGGGTGCATCAGGGTGAGAAGAGAGGCTGGTGAAGTGATGCACCATCATGCCTAGTCATCAATGCAAGATCTTGGTGAAAAATTAATGCAACACTGGATGGAAATAGATCTTGTAACGTTGCAGAAGCTTATTGAAACAATGTCACAGTGAATGCATGATGTAATCAAAGCTAAAGGCTACAAAATATTAGTGTGACCCTTTTTTTTTTTTGGTGGCAACCTTTTTTTTTTTTTTTTGCCCAAGCAGTGTATGATGAGTATGTGATTTGAGTTAATGTAGTTTCTGGAATCGGCCCTTAGTTTGAAAAAGGTTTTAATTTTGGTCCCCTTATGTAAATGAGTTTGCAATCGCCCACCGTAATGAGAAATGGCATTCTGGTCATTGCAAGAGCTTACAACATCTGTTGGCCTCTGGGTTTGCGTTGAGATTGACTCTCAGCTACAGCTAAATGTTCATCAGTTACAGCCATTTCTGTATTCATTAAGGTTGCTTAACTGTGGTGGCCATCTTGAATTGACCATTTTTACAGTTACTAGTTTGCATGCTCAGTGTATGGTAAGTATTTTGTGATGCATTGTGGTCTAGATATATTCATGCCTGCTTTTGATTTGTTGAAATGCACTTAGTAGCTGCCTGTGGTTGAGCTGTGCTCTGCAGTCATTTGGACACCCAGACTTTTCAATGACAACGTAAAATCTGAATAAAATGAATTTATAAATATGCTTACATATAAAAGTAATTTAAGAAGCTGTAAAGGACCAAAAGACTAGAGTTGAATGCCAACCTTTCATCCATCCATCCATCCATCCATCCATCCATCCATCCATTATCTTTACCCACTTCTCCTTTCATGTCACAAGGGTCACTGGTGCCCATTTCCAGCAGTCACTGTGTGAGAGGCAAGGGACACCCTGGACAGGTCTCCAGACCATCACAGGGCCACATAGAGACCAATGAGACAAACAACTATTCACGTTCACTCACACCTAGAGACAGTTTAGTTACCAGTCAGTCCAGCATGCGTGTTTTTGGTCTGTGGGAGGAAACCAGAGTACCTGGAGAAAACCCACGCATGCACGGAGGGAACATGCAAACTACAAGTTCAAGTCAAGTTTATTGTCATTCTCATCACATGTGATACATGAGGTGGAACAAAATTATGTACTCAGGGTCCCAGTTACACCCAAAAATAGCAAAAATATAAAGTGTAAAAAGAAACAGTATCAAAGATATGCACTATACTCTAAAAGATCTAAGATATGGACTGTACTTATATAACAACTTTCTATCTCATCAAGACACTCAAAGAGCTTTACACTACAATCTGTGTCTCAATCACCCATTCATACAGCACTCTACTAGATCGCTACAAAGCTAATTGAACAAATCATTCTAAAGAGACTAATCAGAGCTTTTACACATTCACACACCGATGGGACACACATCTGAGACAGCGAGAGGTTTAGTGTCTTGCCCAAGGACACTTTGGCACTTGACTGCTCGTGGATTCGAACCCCCAACTCTTGCATTGGAGGACGACTGCTCTAACCACTCAGCCACAGCTGCCCATATATGCTAAACACTAATAATGTAAAACAGTACAGCGTAACAACAGCAGCCCGAACATGAGTCTGTGGTGAGTAGATAGGCATGAATGAATACATCAGCATGAGATAATCAGCAGCACAGATAAGTCACATGTCACCAATTAAAGTGCCATTACAGTGATTTTTTTTTCTTTTCCTTACAGTTATTTTCCTGGTTAGGGAATCTATGAGTCTAACAGCTTCAGGGTAGAAGCTGTTCCTCAGTCTAGTGGTTCAATGCTCCACAACCTCCTGCCTGAGGGGAGTGGGGCAAAAAGTGTGTGTGCTGGTTGAGTGTGGTCCTTCATGATGCAGGCGGCTCTCTTCCTGCAGCTGGAGGTGTAGATGTCTGTGATGGTGAGGAGGCTGACTCCAACAGACTTCACCACTCTCTGCAGAGCTTTTCATTCTGCAGCTGTGCAGCCTCCATGCCACACGTTGATGCTGGAGCACAGGATGCTCTCCACTGCACACCTGTAGAAGGAGGTGAGGACTGAGCTTCCCAGACAAGCTTGTCCCAGCCGCCTGAGGAAGTAGAGTCGCTGATGTGCCTAAAAGCCTTATCAACAATAAATAAGATGATTGCTCATGACCTTATATAGAGTTTTACCTCAAAACCAATTTAACTTTTATCCCATGGAAAATCCTACATTGGACCATTTGCAGCTGCTTGCACAAAATTGAGCCCAAAATTCAGTTTTCACCTAAATTATCTAAACAAACTTGTATCTCACCGTTGGAGACTAGTTTGTGACCCAACTGGGCTCAGGCTTGTCAGAAAATGCAAACATATTACTTTGTAATTTCACAGATACTGAGTATTTGTGACCTAATGACCAGGAAGCTTGTTCAAAATTCACAATTAATTTTTGTGTGCAAAGGCCACACACGTTGTTTCATTCCCCCACCTTACCAGGTCTCTCATGTAAATGAGTTCCCAAGGCTCAATGGGATGAACCTGTATAAATAAAGGCTGAATGAATGAATGAATGAAAAACCTTTGTCAGCTGACCTCATGTTTTCGATTGATTCTGCAAAAGTACATTTTAGAACTAAACATGGGCAGATTTGTACCAGTTTTTAATTATTGCTTTAAAAAAAGTGTTTACATTTTCTGTCACAGGGGAGCTCTTTTGTGGGTGTAAATTACAGCTTGTACTCCTGAGACGTGTTGGAGACACCTGCAGCAAAACTGAGGTAGGTTTGAGACATCCACAACAACTTTGTGACTATTTTGAGAAAACATTTATCCCACTAGTTGTTGAACATGGTCAAAATTCAAGCGACAAACCTGCCATCCTTTGTGAATGAACAAACGTCTCAAGACATTTTGCAGAGTTCCTCATGAAAGCTGTTCACCCAGCAGCCGCAGTCCAGTAAGACAAACAAAACAAATATTACCTTTTAATTGTTTTACAGACGAGAGACTCTCATCTAAAAGTGAATTAAACACGGATCAAACATTAGTGTTGGGGACATTTTGAAACCTTGTCAAAGAAAGTTAGAAATCTATGATTTTATTCACCCATTTCTCGTCACACGGTTGTGCATTTATTGCATCATCAGCTGATCCACATTTAGAACGTTTCATGAAAACAGCTGTTGGTTTGGAGAGGATTTCTTTTCCTGAGAGCATCTGGATGTTTTATATCTTTACCACCATCCAGAATCATCTGCTGTCTCCCGCACAATGGTTTTTAATTTTGAGGCGTCTGCACTTTAAAGTTTGACTTTCATGCTTAATATTGGACTTTTTGTCCCAACAGGCATGAGGAGCTCTCAGGGAGCCAGCTGTAATATCTGTATCAGCCTCTCCAGTTTGGGTGACCCATCCCTTTCAGAATGGCTCTCCGGGCTTTCATGGCAATTTACTCTCACATCTACACAAAGGAGTCCACAGAGACTGTCTTTGCCAGATAGACAACTAACAGCAGGTTGCAAAAAAAAAAAAAAAAAAAAGAAGCAAATTTAAACCATTTCGCCAACAATGAGTGCCGACGCTCAGACAGCAGCACGCTGAACACATCAGTTTTAATAAACACACGACTATTTGATGTGATAAGCTGAAAATGGAGAGAAATGAATTATATTAACAGTAATTTTACAAAGTTTTTGGAAGTGCTTGGGGCCATTGCAATTCACTTGTCAGTTTATTTGAAGTACGTTTGCAATTACTGCATTTGTTAAGATATGCCAACATTTTTTACTTGACATGTTGCTTTGGGCAATTGACATTATTGATTTAAAAATAACAATGCGGCTGCAGTCTGAGCCCCATTTATAAGTAAATTCATAAATCATTTACATAGTGTTTTAGCATAATATTTTTCTTTATGAATTTCATGTCACTGACAATTACTTTAGCTATCATTGAGATTATTATCTTACTGAGCCCAGATGAGTCAACATCTATGTGGAGGCAAGATACTTTTATATCATCGTAAACAAAGTTATTATCCATCAGGACAGGAAGTCTCAAGTTATAAAAGAGAAACAATGCGAGCATATATGTCAAGGTGCTAAACTTCTCTGCTAATGAGGATTGGGTTTAATGGAGAGGAGAGAGGCAAATTTGTTTTATTCCTTGGACTGAATATACTATGAGTTTCCACACAAGCACCCTTGGGTATCAAGAGTCTTTTAAGAAAACTACATAATGTTTCATATGACAAGTGAGATTATTCATACAATGAAATTTTAATTGGAGAAACAAGAAAAAACAACAGAAACATACAAAAGTGCGAGTACTCCGTTTTCATCTCCTTTTTTCCCCGTGTTCTCGCACAACTTGAATCCTCTTGGGCATTCGTGCACCTTAATGTGATGACAGAACATCAATTACAAATGCATATCTCGCTCGCTTATCTGTTATTTGCAGATGAGAGTCATTTCAGCCGAGATGCATTGTTACAGATTAGAATCGCCTCGGAAAAGAAGGAAATGTTTGAACAGAAGAAGCACTATTTTAAGCATTCTGCAGCAGCCGTGAAAACAAAGGAGGATAACACATCGGCGAGTACATCACAAAAGACAGCTGAAGTCTGTGCATCTTTAATTACAGCATGCAGCTTTAACATTATGCAAAAACAGAAAGGACTTGGTACAAAACACAAAGTCAGACTCACAAAGCTTTTTTTTTTTTTTTTTTTTTTTTACTGACATGAAGTTGTTTTCTTTCCTCTTCAATCTCTTTTTGCATTTTTGTGTCCAGTATTTTACGCCTTCATTAAATTTGTGCACATGTTTGTATGCAGTTAATTAGCTCTCAATGCTCGATTGCATTGTCCAGAAGTAAATGTTTTTGTTCAAACCTTGAGTTAGTTGATTGTTTGAGTGACAGCATAAACCCTGCATGCTCTATTTTAACTGCAATTTGGATTTTTTTTTTTTGCACATCTGGATTTAGAATGCATTTATTTTCCTCTTGATTCCTTCAAAATTAAGTTTTTCTTGTCTGCAGTTTGGGATATGGAAATTAATCTTAGCTGCTTGTTATGTATTCTATAAACTATAAAAAAGTAGCACAGCACTTCACTGAGAATACCTCTGTAATCTCATGCAACCCCGTCAAACGTCTTTGCCTTACTTAAATTTACTTTATGAAATTATAGCAGAAAGCTTAAGAAACATGATTTATTTCAAAAGGAGGTTGCAACAGAACAGGACGGGTTGATGTTCAAAAATGTTCTATAATGAATGAAATTTATTCCATGATGCGTTTTGGACAAAATAATGTGCAACCGAAAGAATAATGCAGAGCATTAAATCACAATCAACAACTTTGTGAGCTTTAAAAATGACAAGCGGGCTGATTTATTAGAATGAACCACGGCTGATCTCATTTAAAAAATCTTGATTTCTACACCAGCTTGTAGGAAACATTGAGCATTATTTGGAAACGTGGAGGCTGTGTCGGTTGATTAGCTGATCTTTGCTTCTGAGTGGATAAAAAAAACACCAGATAGGATGAAAAGATTGATTTATTACCTCACAGTTATTTTTACTGCTGCCAACATGCTTGTGGCAGCCAACACAATAGTTTGATTAAATACCATCATAGAGAGTTATACAGTCTTAGCAGAACATTTGGTTTAGAACGGCAACATAAAAAATAAAACAAAGAAGAGAAGACAAACACTGCTAAATCAAACTGATTAGTTTCTTGTGATGTCTTTTTGTGATTTTTCAGCATCAGAAAGGAACTAAAAATGCTTAAAAAAAGGGACAGAAATTAACAAGCTGTACGTTTTAGGGGAGAAACCATTCATTCTTTTTGGATTGACTTGTATTTGATGTAAAAGAACAAACCAAAAGCCTGCTTTGGTCTCAACAAGTCAACTGGAATATTCATCAGAGGGCGTTTTCATCCACATCAACAGAAACAATCTGAACCTCCAACAGCTCCCGCCCACATCAGATTCTCCCCAGCATGCGAGCGATCCACCAGTTGCACGGCATCACGATCTGACAGATGACCCGGCCTCCTTGGTAGTAGTACGGCCAGGGGTTGAATCCGCCCAGAGGCTCGTGGTAGCGTCGACAGTAGCGGTAACCACGGCGACAGTGCTGGCAGCAGAAGCTGCGGTCATCCAAGTACTGATCCAGCTCGATTCCAACATCCCTCTGAAAGAGGACACAGGGTTACAATCACGCACATGACAAATGCCAGTCCTCCAGAGGCAAGGGCAGCACAGAGGGAGAGGAGGGGGTGGCGAGAATGGATGGGGGCTGCTCTGGTTCTAGGTCAGCAGAATGTTTATAAAAAACCCAAACATGAGTGAAAAGATCAGAGCTGATGTCTGTGAAAATGCAAAGCTGTGTCGTGCTTAACGACTGACACAGAGATCAAGATAACAGCAAGTGAAGCAGCTCTGAATTGGGCTTCAGGAGAATAAAATACGACAACGTCCTTGACCTTTTAACGACACCTGGGGTGGTGTGACAGGCGGCCGCGCGGTGAAATCAACCACAACCTCCCCAGCAGCTCTGCCGTCAGTCCAGGGGACTGTAAGTTGCTAGTTACCGACATAATTACACTATTTCTTTCATCCATGACCTCTTAACTTCCTCCAATGAAGCACACATGCACAGAAAATGTCTGCCCCTCCTCCAACAGAGCATTCAAATTATAGCTCCTCACGTCTTCATGCCCTCCCCCTGACCTTGACTTTAAGTGCAAGGCACATTCCTGAAGCAATTAGCAGAGTAATGATCGTCTAAGAAGGATTCTTTCATTTGCTCTTGCTGGCTGCCTCTGAATTTATAGGGGGGCCAAATGAAACCCAAACGAAAGGTAAATTGGGTAGAATTAATGGCCCTTAGATTTTTCCATTGTGCTGGTTGGTTCATGCCCTCATTGACTCTTTGGGCTGACTGCCATGCCTCTGATCAAGAACAACTCCAAATGGGGGTTCGGAGAAGTGCCACTTAACTTGCGCAGCGCCGGCTGAGAGACAGCGACTGCCCTCGGTATGCGTTTGACCACATTTCAATCTCTTTGGTAAATGAATCCTCTGAGACGACGCGGCAGTCTTGTTAATCTCCTCGGTTCCGGTTCGGCCTTCGCATTCAGAACAAACGCGTGCAAAAATAAATAAACGACGGCTTCCAACGGGTCGGCTACGTTGGGTCGTGCAGAACAAAACACATCCACTGTTGGGAATAGAGAATGTGGGAAATGTTTAAGTGGACTCCACCAACATCTCAAGTCTGCACAGTCGACAAGTCACTTATACTTACTCTTTTGTGTTTTTCTGTGGGAGCTGGCTATTTGGAATTTGTTGCAAAAGTTTGCTCTGCATCCGATTCGCGCTCTGATAAAGTGAGCAACTGTGCACACTTGTGAGACATATTTAAAACACATAGGAACGGGTGCAACAGATGATATCAAGGAAACCTGGCTTTGATTTATGAGTATGACAGGCACAGCTAGGCTTTTAATGATTTATTGTTTCAGTCAGGTTTCAGGTCATCAGCTTCCAGGCAACAATCTGTTATGGAAACAACACGAAAGCTGTCAATGGACCAATGATAATCTTATCTCCTCCTCGCAGCCCAAACTGGGATGTAACGAAGTCTCGAGCCGCGGCTCAGAAAATGAGGAAAATATTTTATTCAAATGATGCTCATCAAAACAAACAGCCAATAGGCAGCATTGTACCTTAAAGAGAATTAATCAGTTATCCTTTTAAAACGGAGGGTACATATTAATCACTCTCGCTTTGAGTTGCTGTCTCTGGTGGGGAAGCTGCGACGATAAGAATAGTTCACCTTGGGAAATCTGAGACAGTCACTCACAAACAAGCAGCATTAATGAAAAGTAAAAGCCATTATCACCTTGCTGCATCTGATTTCATCACATATTCATGCTCACATATGCACACACGCGTGCTCCCTCGCGCAGGCAACCTCATGTGCATAATATCGAGACACTGGATGTGAATGAGTCGGCAGAGTCGAAAACTGTGTCAGCCGTTCAATAAGATGTAGCAAATCAAAGCGTGACTCCTCTAATCTTCACACTTGTTGGCATTATTTCACACGCTGATCACTGCTCTTCATGAGCTCGAAGTGCACGTCTGGGTGTGTTATTAAATCTCAGAGCAGGGCTCATCACGTTCATCCGGTGATCAAAACAGCAAAGATAATGTTTCTTTGTCACGCCCTGCTTTGTAGTCGAAGAGGCTCTTTTTTAATGGAAGTACACAAGACGGAGCAACATCTGGAGTGCTTGACCTCAGATTTTCATCTCGCTGTGCTTTACAGAGAGGTGGAACGACAATGAAATGGGATATACAGTAATTCAAAAGCACACAGTCATGTAGTTCAGCGTACTCAAAGTGATAAGAAGCTTTAGCTTCAGCATAAAGATTCCTCTGGAGGCACAAATGGCTCCTGCATTAATAGATTTGAATTCCTTCAGCTTTCTACACCTCTATAATGCATCTGAATGTGACGCCGGTAGGTTGCCAAGGATTTAACAAGTTGAACACGCAACAGGGGCAGAAACGTACTGAAATGTGCATGTGTGATCTATATCAGGGACTCATTTTAGATCTATGGGTCAAGAGCAGAGGAACAATCGTTTCAGGCTTGTCAGAGCAGGGTACTTACTGTATTTTTTGGCGTATAAGTCACAGTTTTTTTGGCATAGAGTTGCTAATCCTGCGACTTATACGCCAACGCGACTTATATACAGGTGGTCCCCGGTATACGGCCGAGATCCGTTCTAACGGCTTGGCCGTATACCGATTCAGCCATATACCGATT
>JARVLU010000952.1:11869674-11879957 GCA_031762415.1 Simpsonichthys santanae | reverse complement strand
TCTCGTGGCTCAATGAGACTAACCTGGATAAATAAAGGTTAAATGAAAAAAATGATCTGTCCCATCAGACATTTTGTTCAGGGATGGCAGGAGCACTGAAACGGCACTGGTGAAAGTTACTAATAATATTCTCAGGGCATCAGACATCAGTGTCTACACTGGTCTTGTGGCCTCAGTGGTGCTTTTGATACAATTGATCACAATATTTTACTACTGATGCTTGAATATGATATTGGTATTACAGGCATGGTTCTAAATTGGTTTGAATCAAATTTATTTGACAGCTTCCAGTTTGTAATACACCCAAGTTAGATATGGAGTTCCTCAGGGTTCTGTGCTTGGAACAATGTTCTTTACTTTATATATTTCCATTAGGTAAAGTTATTAAACAGCATGGGATAAATTTTCATTGTTATGCTGATGATACACAGTTAAATTTGTCCATGAAACCCATTGAATCCAATCAGCTATTTAGATGACAAGCATATATAGTATTAATGATAAAAATCTGGATGACCCTTAGTTTTCTCTGTTTAAACTCAGACAAGACAGAGGTTATTATTTATGGATTTGAGCATTTTAGGAATAAACTTTGCAACCTTTCACTTCCTCTAGATGGCATTAATCTGGCCTCCAGCTCTATTACTCTTGGTGTTATTTTTGATCAGGACACGTCTTTTATCCCCCACATTAAGGAAGTTTCCAGGACCGCCTTCTTCCACCTGCGTAATATTGTTAAAATTAGAAACATCTTATCTAAAAATGAGGCTGAAAAACTGGTTCGTCACTGGACTATTGTAACTGTTTACTATCTATGTGTCCAAATAATATTTAAAAAGTCTTAAGATGATCCAGAATGCTGCTGCCAGGGTTTTAATGAGAGTTTATAGGAGTGATCATATAAGTTTAAGCTTCTCTCCATTGGCTCTTTCAAATCCAAAATAGATTTCATCTTCTACAAAGCTCGCTCTGAACCTGGCTCTGCTGGAGGTATCTTCGTGTTAAGATTGAGTTTTTCCTTTCCACTGTTGCCAATGTGCTTGCTCAGGAGACTGTGATGAAGGGAAGACTAAATGCAATCTGCTGGCTTTCTTAGATAGATAACTTTTACTAATTGACTTTTTTCAGTGTATGTGAACGTTCCTGTTCATTGCCCTGAGATGTCTTCTACTGTGACTTGGCGTTATATAAATAAACTGAATTGAAATAAGCAGCGTTTCTGAAAAAAACTTTCACGCACTTTCAAACAGACGAACAACAACGCCGAGGAGCAGCACAGTACAACAGAGGTGGTGCTCTGGCATTGAGCCGCTTCATCCCAGTTTCGGTGGCTGCAGAAATTAAAATCAAACTCGGAGAACACAAACAACTCTCTCTAATTGGACCTCTCAACCACTGAAGCCAAGTGAGTCTTCTCTGGAAAGTAAATGGAGGTCAGGACACAGGGCTCACAACATGACTTTGACTTCACAGTTGAGAAACGACTCCAATAACTTGAAGGAAAGCACGCCTGGGGGGGATGTGTGAAAGGTCAGTATTTTAGCATGGGGCTTGGATTTCTAAATGCCAGTTGACAACCACAAAGACAACATGATTACAGCCTGCCAGTTTGTACACATGTCTGGAAGGCTTTTCTATTTTGCTATTGACAAATGATATATTATTAGGACACAAGCAATTTTTTTTTATCAAGTATTGGCCTTGAAATGATGGTAATTTGTTTTCTGCAGCTTGCTCCTGGAGTATATATGCTTTTTGCCTACAGTGCACAACTTAATTATATACTAGTTGTGCTGTAGTTAACAAATTTACCCTCTCCTGCCACTTTGTCCCGAGGGGGGAACCACTGTCGACATGATGCATTGTTTAAAGTGGTGCTGTGTTTTCCAGAGATCAACAACGATTTTCTCACAACACCCAAGAGATTTCATATGCCAAATCCCACACAAGTTTTATGTATTTGACTAGTTGGTAGATTCTACTTGACAAACCTCTTAGAGCAGCCTGGAGTGAGTAGTTACAATTCACCTTCTAAGATTCAGGCTGCCTTTAGTCACAACTGGCAAGAGTAAATGGGAAACGCTCATGTTGGACTCAGACTCAAGTTTATTGTATTTCAAATAGCTGGAATTCATGTCGAAAGACTGACTTTCTTTAAAAAATCTCTCTCACAATCCATCTTTTTGTTAGCACACAGTATGCAGGGTTCAGTGTTTCTGTTAAAGGTTAAAATAAACTGATTTATTGTATTACATTTTCATCTGCCAGGAAAAAAAAAAGTGATTTTTTTTTAAACCAAATGTGAATATTTTTGTATAAAGAGATGGAATTAAGAGATGATTAATACCTTAAAGCTGCTTGTACAAGTATAGATTCATTTATAGATCATTTTTCTATAAATGTTCAGTTTTCCCACCAGCACACAGTCAAAAAGTGAACGCAGTGCAGTTTGCACTTGAACTTTTTTTGCATTGGGTTTTCTTTAAACAAACTGTGCATTTTTTATTTTTTTATTTATTTATTTATTTTTTTTGTATTTTTTGGTGCAAGCTGTTGTTGGCAGCACCTCCAGAAGTTCATGCTATGTGGGGACCACTGAACATCCTGGGGTGGCACACCAAAACTGTGTATACATCACAGAATTTCAGGAGATTTGTCACATTGTTGTCATTTACAAGTTATTTGACAAATACATGAATAACGGAGTCAGAGAATCACCTTCTGAATTACATAGATCTACTTGAGTATTTTTTAATACTTGATATTACTTAGAGAAAAACACTGTCAATACTCAACTTATTGAAGCTTGTCCTCTGTTAAATTAGTATTTATCAGGAATTTTTATGCATAAACTATAACTTCCTGAGACCCTGCATCCTGATGAAAAAGACATTGGTTTTAGATTTGTTGTTCTTATTTAGGGAGGACTATTTTTAGGTTTTATTTTTAATTAAAATATGTATTTATACTTTAAATTAAAATTGACTTTAGGGGATAAAATGTTGGACCAAGAGGCATCAGTGACGGGGACACTCATCTTTTGGGGGTGGCCATTGCCCCCCTGGTCCCCCTTGGTCTAATGTTTATTATGTTTTCTGAACAGATCTTTAAGACTAATGCTATATTTGACATTTTAAGGGAGGGACGGTCTAAACCAAATTCTAAATTTATTTAAATCCTCTCTTTATCAAATTACTGAGGCTTCACTACATTTCATGACATTTTTTTTATGTAACTTTGACAGATAAATATAAGCCAGGCATAAAAATAAGTGAAAAATGTGGAAGTTTCTGGTTAAGCTGCATTGATAATGTTATAAACAAGAATGAATTCTTTTTTTCCCCATTTTCCTGTAAACTCAAACCCTGTCACCTAAAATAACAACACATGAGGTCAACTGTATTGTTGCCGTATCATTGGCTGCTGGACTATTTATTGAGCTCATGCAAATGACTGTGAGACAGAGCACATTGTGCACTGCAGTACTTTGATGAATTCTCCTCCTCTGCAGTGAGATTGTGTCTTAGCACGCATGCTGTTATTTTTCAGTTTGTGGTTCTGGACTGAGTGGGAGGTATGGGGTTGCTGGGTGAGACGTTGTGCTTCCATATTAAAGGGCTGTTTAATGGAGCAAACGTTCACTGACACTGTTAGAGAGTGTGAGGGAGGCCGATGGTGATTTCAGTGTCAGACTGGGAGAACTGGAGTCAAGCTGCAGGGATTACTCCCTCAGACATTTCACTGAGAATGAAAATTAAAAAAGAGGGGGGTGGGGGTGGGAAAACTGGCAAACAATTCACGTTTGTCACCTGGTTCCCCTTCTACACCGGCTGCATTTCGTTATCAGCCGCTTGCAGTTTTTCCCACAGTTCTTTCTTTTGTTTTCCACCTCAGCTCTAAAGCCTGCTACCGCTGCTTTGAGCCCCGTTTCCTAAAAGCCTGCGGTGGGGTTAGGCTACGAGCGATTACTGTTTGGTTTTAACCCCTGTGAGCTTCATGTGTTTCACCATTTGAGGAGAAACTTGTGCTGATCTTTGAAGGTGGACGCTCACACAGGAGACATCAGGGGCCGCTGCGTGTGTGAGGCCAGACTCAGGTTACTGTTTATTCCCCATAATATGACCTTTTCTCAATGCTGGGTTCTCCACTGTACAATCTCATGCCCCTGGTTTGATGTCGTGCTCTGCAGCAAATTTGCCCGTCAATATAAAACAACAGTCACAAGGGACTAGAGGTAAAATGACAGACAGAGAGAGAGAACAGTGGTGTTCGCATACAAATTACTAAGGTACTTTTAGCTGCATAAGTCACAACTTTTTGCATAAGTTTGCATGCCCTGAGACTTATACGGTGATGCGACTTATTTATGTTTTTTCCCCACATATTTATAACCACATTTTTGGCTGAAATCTGATGATTTCATTCATTCTGACAAGGAAAATGTTGAACACTACCATTTTCAGCCACTAGAGGGCCCTCGGCTAATATGGCAATCCAAGTGTGTCATTAATAGTTAAAAGTGGCTATATATAGGCTTGCCATACCAAACCACCTTTGTCTCGCTCCGTAACTCCTGAAGCAAACGTCAAATCAGCTGCATTTTTCCACGCCGCTCAGGTGACATGCAGCTGATTTGCCCATTAAAGTCCACTTATTAAGGAAAAGTTCAACTGAGACACACTTTTACTATAATGTCGAACAAACAAATACCTGTACATGTAAATGTTTTTAGGTGGTTATCTGGTTAAATTTGACAAAATGCACAGCGAGTCCTCCCTCTGTTTGCAAATTGATTTTTGAAATGCAGCTGATTTGACCAATACTGTATTGTGCATTTATTAAGGAAAAGTTAAACTGAGACACACCTTTGCTATAATTTTGAGCAAACAAATTGTTTTTAAGTGTTAATCTTGTGAAATTCTTGTTAAAGTCCTCCCATGGCCGCCATTTGGCAGCCAATTGATTTTTGGCACAACACCGGCTCAGAGGTGACGCATGACAAATGCGATGCAGCAGCAGTGATGCATAATAGATGCGGTTTATACAGTGAAGCAACTTATTTATGTTTTTTTTTTTTCCCCCAACTTTATTAGACATTTTTGGACTGATGCGACTTATACTGTGGTGTGACATGTACAGTGGCAAGTATGGTAATTAAATAGTACAGTACTTGGAATAGGATGTAACTGAAAAGTGGACAACTTCACATTTGTTTCAGAACACTGGAAACCCATATACTGTAGTTGCAAATATGGAAAGTCAGGTAACCAAGAGAAAAACTGCAACATTTTTGTGTAAATAAACATAAAATCACTGTTAATTTATGCTCAAACATGCAGCTTGAGCTTTGAGTATGGTGCTTGGACGGCATTAAATCCAGCAGTGAATGTTGTTTGGGTTGATTGAGGACAAGTTCATGCGCACAACAACCACAGGCAACTTGGGATGTTTTATCAACATTTGTTTGGTTATTTTAATGCAACATTTTATAAACAGGATTGTTAGAATTAGGCTCAGGAAATGTAGCGGTAATTAAATAACCACTGTAAAGTGCAAATGGAAAGTTAAAAAAAAAAAGGTTTTGGGGGCCTTAAACGTTTAAATAAACTGCTTGTCAAAATCCTTGCGATTAAAAAAAAGACATTTAGTCGGAACTATTTGTAAGGATGGTGCTCTCTGTGGTCACCCTGCGTCTCCTCCTGTTACTTGTCCAGATCAGTATCACCTGCGCGTCCTGTCCAGCTGTTTGTAATTATGTCTCATCTAGTCCGTGTATTTAAGTCTAGGTATGTTAGTCATTGTCGGTCCATCATTGGGTATGGTCTTGGTCCTGTCTTGTTTGTATCCAGTTCTGTAAGTTTTGCTGCCACGTCAGCCTATTTACTTTCCTTATTAATTAAAGTACTGTATATTTATTTTTACGACCTGGCCTTCAAGTCGTGCCTGCACAACTGGGTTCAGTCCTGCCCTGCCTTGCCTGAAAATCCTGACACTAGTTTGATAAGTGGATTACCAGGACACTGTAAGTGCACTGCCTTCTGTCTTGTTCTGATCGTTTTGAGAGCTGATTTGATCCGATGTGGTCATCTTGTTGCAAAATTCTTTGTGTCAGTCATGCTGCAGCAGTCTAAACTCTCCAGCATTGTGTTGCTCATTGCTCAATAATAAATAAATACTGCAGCTGTCAACTTGTTAATGATTTTAACTAAAAAGTAGTCATCTTTCAATCTAGAAGAAACAGTTTAAACATCAATCAAATGAAGGACATCAGCAGCGAAAGTGAGGAACTCCATGCAAACTTCAGCACCTTACAGTTGTGACAATAAAGTCCTCACACCACCACCAGCTGTGCCTACAGTGGACTACAAGTGTTGTAAAGGGAAAACGGTGAAATTAATTTTGTTACATTAATTAAAATCTCTCCAAATGAACTGTATTTGTAGATTTTTAGGATTATACATTGCATTTTTGTTTGGAAACACTGGATCTTTTTACTGCCGTTCGTGGAAAAGTGAATACATTGTTGACATACTTTGCTTTAGATAAATTAGAAAAACTGTTTAGATGTTTAGTTTCAGTAACATTTACTAATTAGTTATTAACTAAAGTCATGATAATTTCTGAAAGATGGTGCTGCCATTTTTATTTCCTGATGGTCATTGCCCACCTTGGCAACTGATACAAGAATCATTATTATTTCTCATAAAGTGAGGTTGCAAAAGCCCAAACAATTTAAATACAACTTTAAAGGCACTTTTGAGTCCTTATTTTATTATTAATAAAACCCTTCATCACTACTGATATGAGCCCAAGTCACTTTGCTGGCCTTACATGATTCACTTTTGAGCTACAAACTGAGCCAATTAGGCTTCCCTGTGCACAAATAAAGACGGGGATGGCGCGGCGGACATATGGCGCTGCCTGAGCAATTAGTATGTGTAAATGTGGATCAGACGTTATGGAGATGAGAGGAATAAGAAAAAAAAAGCCAACAGTGATTGGTATTTTAGGTGTAACAGCTCGTGTTCTTACGGTGAAAACGAAGGCTGGACTGACAATTGGCTGACTCTATTTTTAAAGTGAAGAAGTGAGTGGGCGCAGCAGATATTTGCCAGCCATTTCTTCTCAGCTCAAATCTGAAATGTAAATGAGAGCATGCCAGGAGTTGAGACATTTGAGGAAAGGATTTTCTCTTTGAACATGTGGCCCACTCAGTGAAATTCACTGTGACACGAAAAAATGGGAATTTTGATTGACTGAATTCCTTCCATTTCTTGTTCTGAAGTTTGCGCTGAACTTTAAGGAGCCAGATAACTAAAAACGAATCACCCTAAACTTGGAGAGACGGAGCCTTGTAAATTTTACAAAGAAAGCATCACTTAAAAATACCATTTTAATGGTTTACCTCTCTCTCAGACCTCTGTCTGGCACCCTCCCCCCTTTAGGCTATTTGGGTTGAGCCTTTGGAAGAAATGATTAAAAATTAATATTGGCTCAAGATTGACAGCAAGCACCATTTGATGTGAGCCACAAAGCGGCCACGGGCTTGTTGTTAGCTTTCTCACAGGCGCCGCAAACCTTCAGTGAGGAGGGGTGGGGAGATAGGAGGAGATGGACAGGTTGAGGATTTACTCGTGGTGCTCAAAGAGCTGCGCTCTGGTTATCTCTCAACAATATGCATGACAGCCTCTGCAGGGCTACAGAGAGTCGGCGTGTAGAGGCATACTGTACCAGCGGCTCTCTGTCCTCCGTCTCCACCTCTGCCACGGCGGGTAGCTTCTTCGTCTGGGCCCTGATGTAGCACCTCTGATGTTCAGCAAACCGGATACCAGTGATCCCCTTTAAAAAAGAAAACGCAATGAAAGAACGCTCAGAAATTCAGATGTATGTATGATTCATTAGCTCTCTGTGATGTGGATGTGCCAAAAGAAGTGGGGCGTTCTCTTTAAAACGCTCGGCTTTTAATTTTTTTTTTTTCACTGATAATCAAAGCTGTTAGAAAAAGGTAAAAACTAATGAGAAACAAGAGGCGTGTTTTGATCCTCTTCTTTTTCCCCTTTCCTCACAGCGTATATAACATTTATGACGGCTTGGCCCTCTGCTCTTGCTTCAAAGCTGGATGGAAGGTGCGGGTGCTCCACTGTGGCTGCACAATGCTTCGTGGTAGGATATATTGCACAGGAGAGCCGAGCGACATTGTTGAGAATGAAGTGTTTTCTACGGAGAGCGCCCCCGTTGAATTAGCCAGTCATAGGTCCCTGTCACTCTCTTAATCTGCTCAGTCAAGTGTGGAGCCACTCTCTTCAGCTCCAATGATGATCCTCCACTTTGTGGACTCCATTCTGTCAGACACACAGACCCTCAATAGGCAAGAAAGATCTGTTGATTTTCTCTTTTCACTATTCTATGTTAATGTATGATTCAGCCAGAATCCGTCTCAAAGACTTTCAGTAGTTCAGTTCATTTCCTTTTTTTTTCCTGCTTGTTCAGCTTCCTGTATTAGAACAGACAGCTCGAGCCACATCTGACACTGCTGCTTTAAAATTGCATGAAGTGAAATTTGCATGAGCCGTGCCATCATGATGGACTTGATTCAATCTAGATTTAATTACACCGTTATGACATCTATGAACGAGTTAACTTGACCATGTGGCAGGGATTTCTTCGTCTTTCTTTTTTTTTTTGCGGTGCCGTCACTCTCGGAACCAGATACCAGCTGCACCAGAGACAGTACAAAGTGATGGCTGTCATGACCCGCCGCATGCGATTTCAGCTGTGTGGATAAAGGATGGAGCAATAATATTCCGGAGCACAAAAGCATGATGTTTTTGCCGACTTTATTGTGATGAGTCTTTGTTTAATTTGGTTCTGCCGTGTTGGTGAGTCACAGCAGAAGGGAAGAGGGCAGTGCTGTGATGAGATGCGATGATTACCCGGCTTGGTCAAGCAGAAAATGAAGAAAGACACATTAACACAAAGAAGAAAAATGGAAAAGTGATTTGATTTTAATAGAAAATGCTGAAATAATCACATGTGAAAGCTCCCAGCCTTGGAAAACTTGTTAGCGTGTGCACTTTTTCTGTCATTTGGCGTTAAAGCTGTGTCAGCAGGTGATCTTTATAACAGCGTCAAACTAGTCTTTTTATGATCGCATTACAAAATACTAAACTTTATTTCTCCAGGTTGACATGCAAACTAATCCCATTGGATTCAGCACATTTTCTAGTCAAATTTTTCTGTACAGTTAGCAAATAGCTCACAAATCACTGGGCAGATTTTATTTAAAAGTTTAGAAAACATCCTTGGGTGTACCGTACATCTACAACTGAATAACTTTACGATTCAATCCAATCCAAAATGTACGGTGGCCTTGAGGTGTAAACAAACAGCATTTGAAAAACATAATTAGATGTCAAAAAATTCAACAAAAACAAACAAACAAACAATCAAAAACAACATTTGAAAATAAAAAATAAAAAAATAAATAAAAATAAGAATTACATTAAGGCAAAGCAGAAGTAGCCAGAATTACTTTTGAGAAAACAGAATTACATTAAGCCAAAGCGTAAGTGACCAAAGCAGAAGTGGCCAGAATTACATTTAAAAAACAACAACAACAAAACAAAGCCAAAGCAAAACATAAGCCAAAGTGGAAGTGGCCAAAACAGAAGTTGCCAAAATGGAAGTGGCCAGAATTGCATTTTTATAGAAATACTTTCCACTGTCTGCATCATTGTATCACTGCAGCAGTACGTTGTGACAAAAAAAAAAAAAAAAAAAAAAAAATTAATATAGCCATGGTAAGAGGAATAAATAAAGCTGAATGGGGGGTGGGGTGGAACTAATATTGACAGTGGGGTGTAATGATTCAAATTGTGTCCCTCTCTGTGCTTCCATCCCTACCACGCAATAAATGGGTAGAAATGAGAGGCAATAAAGGGAAGAGATGAAATCATTTTCAAAAGCACTATATTTATTTTCTTCCCATTCCCCTCATTAAACGCTACGCTCTGCTGATGATAGCCAAAGCCTCGACATATAAAGATCCATGTAGAGAGACACAAAGCAGACATAAACAGAAGGATTTCA
This sequence comes from Simpsonichthys santanae, assembly GCA_031762415.1. Classification (NCBI taxonomy): domain Eukaryota; kingdom Metazoa; phylum Chordata; class Actinopteri; order Cyprinodontiformes; family Rivulidae; genus Simpsonichthys; species Simpsonichthys santanae. Next base: position 11,869,868 of record JARVLU010000952.1, on the reverse strand, counting down.
ATAGACCTACCTGACAAAACTGATATATGTTTGAAACAGCAGTAAAACACAAAGATATAAAGACGTATATATGCACACAGGCAGATCCTATAGACTCAAAACGTAATACAATCTCACCTTGTTCAGGCTTTAACAGCCTCTCTGTAGGCGATTGGATGGTGGGGGGGGGGGGGGGGGCTTTGACTTCTTGACTC
>JARVLU010000952.1:11849873-11865400 GCA_031762415.1 Simpsonichthys santanae | reverse complement strand
TCTGGAAAAAAAAAAAAAAAAAAAAAAAAAAAAAAAGAATTACATTAAGCCAAAGCAGAAGTGACCAAAGCAGAAGTGGCCAGAATTACATTCAAAAAACAACAACAACAAAACAAAGCCAAAGTGGAAGTGGCCAAAACAGAAGTTGCCAAAATGGAAGTGGCCAATTTGATTGTTAAAAAAAATAAATAAATAAAAAAAAAAAAAAAAAAAAAAAAAAAGCAAACAAACAAATAAACAAAACAAACAAACAAACAAAAAAAAACTGAATTACATTAAGCCAAAGCAGAAGTGGGCAAAGCAGAAGTGGCCTGAATTACTTCTACTTTGACTTAATGTACTGTAGCTCTGTTTTTTCTAATGTGGCAGTTTTTAAAAATGTAATTCCATTTTTTTTTCAAATATTGTTGTGTTTTCGTTGTATTTTTTTTTTTTTAATGTAATTCTGTTTTTTCCAAATGTTGTACATTTACATCTCAGGGCCACTGTAATAAAATGGCTGTCACAATCAAATTATGTTAGAAAAAAGGTTTCAGCTAAGCCAATTTTTCAGATATTAAGTAAACTGTTGGTGTGTTAGCAGGTGAGAGGCATTCCAAATGTTAGGATCTGTGCAGTTTGATACATTTTGGTAGTTCATTGTGTTTAAAATTAGGTGGGTGGGAGTGGTGGCGCAGAGGTTAGAGAAGGTGGGCCTGTGATATGAAGATCGCTGGCCCTTAATCCCTACCATCTGCTCCTGTGAGCGCCCTAGATGGCAGCTCTCTGCTCCACACAGAGGGCTGTGGTAGCTCGATGATCTCTGGTTGAGTCATGAAGGGCATCCGGCATAAAAACAACTGCCAAGTCTTTGTGACAGTTCGCTGTGGTGACCCCTGACAAAGTGAGCAGCCGAAAGAAGAAGAAAAACAACATGTTTAAGATTAGGTCTTGTGGTTATTACGTTTTGTTTTCTTTATCTTGTTATCTTGTATTTTAATTCTATTACTTGTGCTGCGTATCTCATCAGTCTGTGACGTCAGTTCAACTTTCCTCAGTCGGTTCTCTGCTCAGCTCCAGCTCTCTCCATGCAGGTGTTTTTAATTTGCTTTTCTAGTTTGCCTCTATTTGTCCAAGGTTTCTCCGTTCCTCCAACAGTGGAGCACATGCATGTTCAAATCTTGCTTCTGTTTTGTAGTTTGATGCCAAGGCAGCTTCTTGTTTCTGCTGGACTTGAGTTTAGTTTATGTTAAGTGAGCGGTCCTACATCTGCATTCATGACGCCAAAATCTTATGTACCGTGTACAACACGTGTATTTAACTGATCCCTTAAAAATAACTATGTGTTTTGAGGTCCCCCCAAAATGATTATCAATTAATTATTTTTCAGCACGAGACAAGCTTAGTCCAAAGGTCTGACACAAAAGCTGGTGGGCAAAATGCATCACTGCAGGGCATCAGGGTTGGTTTTGGCCTTGGAGCAGCCGTTTGCTGCTTAATTTGGTCAGATTTAAAGTCATTTTTTTCAAACTGAGGCAGTTCAAAGAGTTATTTACAACAGGTAAGATATTAGCTGTTCAAAGACATTTCACAGTAATCCACTTCTAAATAACGCAACTATCTTTTAAAATGCAGTAAATGGTAACTATTAATCAGCATGTCTGTTAGTTTAGCACATTTTTCAAGATGTTTTCTTCCTTTGTGGCCACGTACAGTCTATCCCACAGTCTCTGGACATCGCAGTCAGTCACAGAGATCCAAGCCGGATGTTATGTTACTGTAGGCTATCCTCGCCATCATCATCAGTACTGCTCCTGCCAGTCATGAACTGAAAAAAGTGTTCCAAAGAAATTTTAGATGGATGAACGCCGGAGGCAAGTTTTGATGCTTCAGTTTCATCTGTGGCAAGAGGAGGAAGCAGCAGAGCGCGCAGCAGAAGAAAAGAAAGGTTAGATTTCTTTTAAATTCCCCTTTGACCAGCACATCCTTGCAGCAAAAGGCTATCTGAAAGAGTTGCCCAAACCTCCAAACAGCATTTTATAGATGCCTTATTTGCAGATCCAACCAGGTGTAGTAATTTCTATGTTTTATTAGCTGAGGTGGTGGCTAAGTGATGAAAAAAGTAAACTGAATCCAATTATCATGAATATTTCTTGTTAAAAATGTCTGCACTCGCCAGCTGTTTCTGCCAGCATCTGTGCTGATTTATGGATGCTGGCCACCAGGCTGGATGCCGTTAGAGGGTAAGAAGCCAAAACTGATTACTGACAGCTTCTGCAACGCGAGCAGAGCCAAAAATCCCCCCGTACCTGCTCTGAGGGGCCGGCAGCACTTATGCTCAGGTCTGTGCAGCCCGATCAAAAAGGCCGAGCTGCAACTAGAAAAATACACACGGCCCATTCTTTTTTTTAACACACACCCATATACAGTCACCTTCACTGAAAGAAGCAAGGTCAAACAAGTGCAGCACTAAAACTGACAGCTGACGTCACAGTGAGCGTGATGTTCTCCAAAAGGTTTGTTACAATGAAGATGCAGAACAGAAGTGATGATCAGCATGAACAAAGATAACCACCAAATGTGATATTTTAGCATTAAAAACCAAAATATTTACATTTATTAGTTTATGATTTAAATAAGCAAAAACAAGAGTTAGCCTGAAAAAATCACCATGCATGTTCAGAATTTTATAGACGCTAGACTAGACTAAACTACTTTTTAGACTAAACTTGACCAGACAAAACTAGACTAAACTATACTAAATTAAACTAGACTAACTAGATTAGGTTAACAAAACTAGACTAGACTATAATAGATTAGGTAAACTAAACTAGACTAGCCTATAATAGATAGACTAGTGACTATACTAAACTAAACTAAACTAAACTAGACAAGACTAGACTAGGAAAACTAAACTAAGCTTGGCTAGACTATAATAGACCTGACTAGACTAACTAAACTAGATAAAAAAGACTAGACTAAATTAAACTAAATTAATATTAACTAGACTAGACTACTTTGTAAACTGAACTAAACTATACTAGACTATTATAAAACTATACTAGACTGACTAGACTAATTAAACTAGAGTAGACTTTGTAAACTAAACTAAACTAAACTATTACAGACTATACTAGACTGCTGAGACTAACTAAACTAAACTAGATTATACTAGACTAAATTAAACTAAACTTGACTAAACTAGACTACATTAAACTAGACTAATTTATACTAGGCTAAACTAAACTAGGCTAGGCCAGACTAAACTAGACAAAACTAGAAAAAAATTAAACTAAACTAGAATACATTAAATTAGACTAGTTTAAACTAGACAAAAACTAGACTCACTAGACTAGACTAATTAAACTAGACTCGACTATGTAAACTAAACTAGACTATTATGGACTAGACTGACTATACTAACTAAACTAAACTAGACTGACTAGACTAAATTTAACTAAACTAAACTAGACTAGATTAAACTAGACTGACTAGACTAAATTCAACTAAACTAAACTAGCCTAAACTAACATAAACAGTTTTTTCCCTTGTCTTTTTCATGATTAACTGTAGCAGAAATATTTTGCGTCAGTCCTTAACATTTTGATTTCCTTTAAAGAAACACAAGAGATAAATGCAGATTGTGTTTTTATCAAATCCACAGATAGAGGTTATTCATATCTGTATTTATTTTTCTCTAAACGTGTTCTATTAGTGATCTTTTAATGTGTTTGTGAATAAAAGGCCACAGTACACATAAAGTTTCTGTAAAAACACTGCGGGAGAAGCTCTAAAACATCTGACATGATTTTTTATACAGTATTTTGTTTTTAGCAATTTTTGACATTCAGTTTTCAATTTTGTTTGATTGTTATTATTATTATTATTATTAGGTTAATTCAAGCTTACTTGCCTTTTTTAATGTCTGTAGAATATTTTCTGTACATTTTTAAATAGAGGACCAAAAGGCTCCTGCTCATTTTTTCACCTGACACTTGACGTTTCTCAAACCATGATTGACCCACCACCATGCTTAAAAATTACTAGTTTGTTTAAGCTTTTTAAAAATTCTCAAAACATGCCTTTTCATTGCCACTAAACAGTTTGTGTTAGCTTATTTAAATGTTTATAAGAAACCTAGTGGTAAGAACACAAGAAACATTTTCTTCCACTGAGGCCATTTTATGTTACGTTTATCTTTCCGAGGGACTTTTGACGTCAATTTAAAGTTTCCTTTCGGACTTTCTTACAAGCAGTTTTGATTTACTGACCCTCAACTTGACGACTGTGACTTAATTATGTTACAGAAAGAAGAAACGCCTATTTAAAAAACCCATTGCTGACTTCTAATAGTCACCACCTGCTTTAATTTTCATAATGGTAGGGTGCTGCTGGGAGGGGGTTCATGGCTGCTGATTGCTGGAACAAGGTTTAAGGGATCAGATATTTATCAAGTGATTTTAATTTCTTTCACCTAGCCTTTAAATGATGTCAGCCAAAATCTTAAGCTAATCAAGCACTCGGATCTTAAAAATGTGGAGCTCCAATATACTCATTGTTTTGCATTCCTTTCCTTTTCTTATAATCATATAAAGAAAAGTCAATGGAAACTTTGAAAAGATTGCCACATCCTAACTTCATGCACCTTGGAAATCCTTTTATTTCCCACCACTCTGTGCCAGAACCTTTGAGCAGAGTTCACAAATGTCACAGCTTTTATTTAAAGTCATTATATGTAGTCAACACGTTTCAGCCATCGGGTTTGTTTGTAGGTTTTCCGTGCATGGAGGGGTCAAATGGGGAGCAGAGGTCAAGCTTTAAGTGGCAACAGCAATTGAAATCCCTCAACAACAAAGCTGCTGTGGACACCTGTACAGAGATGCATGCGTACACCTAATGGAGCTTGTATTGTCAAGGGCAACAGGTCTCCTCACTTAGACGGACATCTAATCACAAACATTGTTTTACTCCTGTCTTGCCAGTCATTTCAGAGTTTAGTATTTTATATTTTAGCTTGGGGCATATTTCATATGGGTTATAGCATAAACTACAACCAGCGAGTTGTACAAAAATGTGAAGAACAATCCAGGAATAATCTATCTGCGTTTTTTTTTTTTTTTTTTTTTTTTTTTTTCTTGGCTGAGTCAACTGCAGCTACAAGATGTCTTAAAGTTAAATCTAAAACGGTGATGTGATTTATCAAATCCAAAATGACAGCTACGTTTTTCCACCTCAAAATATATTCTGGAAAATCTTGTTTTGAGACATGAGTTTTTCTTTTGTATGTGGAACATAAAATAATTTCACATGAAAATAACTTTTTTTATGTTTTGTTTTTAGCTTTATCAAGAAAAAACAAACATAAAAACAAAAAACAGTTAGGCAACAGGAGGCTAAAGAGAAATATATGCTTTTGGTTTCTCTTTGGTGATATTTAACCAGTAATTGGTGGAAATTAGAGACACTCACAGACATTACTATAGTAGTTAATGTATAAAAATATTTATTCCCGCTGGATGACAATTCGCCTCTGTCTGCAACACTGAAACAAACAAACAAACAAACAAAAACCATATATGACAAGAATTGACGCCTTGTCTCAAACTCTTTAGATGTATTCAAGCCTGAAAACAGCTAAATAAATAATAAAAAAGGCAACATTTTTCTTAAAGTTCAAAAAGCTTTAAAGTGATACTTAATTTTTAAATGTTATTTTTTGGATATATTATGAGTAATTATTATCGTAACTGTCAGCAATAGCTCTTTGAACTGCAAGACTTGAAAAAATTTAAAGTTTACGGTGATTCTAACCTTCTGGTTAGTCTGAGTGGGTCCAAGTCCAGAATGAATTGAATGAATTCACCAGTTTAAGCAGCTCAGGCAAACACAAATTTATGAACTTTTATATAAATTACAATTTACCGTTATTTAGATAAAATAAATACTGTAGTTAATTTTCAAGTAGCAGCAACAGCTAGCTGTAAATTATCATAACATTTGTAAAGGGATATTCAATGGCAATTTAACAACAATGTAAAGGTTTATAAAATAGCAATTCCATGAATCACTATGAATTTCTTGACATTGGAGTCATTTCCAGGCGACGACAATCCACTTCTCTGCCAGACTCAGATTTTCCACTAGCTGATCAATCTGATCAGAACTAAACTCTAGTTCTCCAAAATCAAGTCGCTCACAATGCTATCTGAATCAGGTAGGATACTGACAGTTCATGATTTATCAATAAACTCCCACATCAAAAGATCAGAACTATCCTTTCTAAAAAAACAACAAAAAACAACCTCTACCTTAATTGTTGCTTTTGTTAAAAATGGATTATAATTATACTAATGTTTTACTTTAGTGCCCATTGCTGTGAGTTTTATACTGAAACGTTGCACAGAGACACATAAGTTAAGGGTACTGCATTTTTTTATGGACTATAAGGTGCACTCAAATCCTTGAATTTTCTCAAAAGTCAACAGTGCGCTTTATGTATTATTTATGGTTGTGCTTACTGACCTTGAACCGATTTTATGTGGTACACAGCGCTCAAAAATATGTCAAAATGAACTTATTTCGCTTAATGCGCCTTATAATCTGGTGTGCCTTATAGTCCAAAAAATGTGGTACTGTAATTTAAAATAGATGCAAACTTTTTTAGATAAAAAAAAAAAAAAAATCTGTTTTTCCCATGTTGTGTTTCCTTTATTGATTCTTTTCAGAATCACAGACTTGTAAAAAAAAAAAAAAAAAAAAAAAAAAAAAAAAAAAAAATCAAACAATAGTGTATAGTATAGTGCATGCTATAGTTTAAAATGAAGACTATCCTGTAACACAGATCCTTGCAACCTCACATTTCACAGTAAATAACGATGTAGGAGTACCAGCATTCATTACCCAGTCAAGCAGCACACGTCGTGTTTTTTATTTTTATTTTTTCCTGAGGTGGAGAACGTGTAACCTTCTGCACACTCGAACAGGATTTGGGAATGAAAGGCAAGTTAATGAGTTGTGCTGGAGACAAAACAGCCGCAGAAGAAAAAAGTACAGGGAACAAATAGGGAAGGTCTTCTTAATGGTGTTTGTCTCTGCTCTGTGAAGAAGTTACCGTGTAGAATTAGTTGGAAGAAAGCACTTTTTTTAGTAAGACTGATTGTTCTCTCCAGGCTGTTGAGCGCACATAAATCTCTACTTCTCCTGCTGCTGTAGTATCAATTACTGATGCTCATGTACAGTGTTGGTAAAGAAAAATGTGTGTGAATCTGTTGGAGCAAATAATATCCGTTATTCAGTTTTACGGGTGATTCAAGGGCTTTGCGAAACCAATTTTTTCCATTCAGAGTGACAAGAGGAGAACGAACTAAAAGGAAGTTAAAAGTCTAGTATTCCTTGAAGGCTTGACTTTCACCTGCTGTCTTTCAGGACTACACGTGTCTGATGCTGAGAGTTACAGATCATTTGCACGATCTCGTGTTATTGTGAGATTTGTTAGTAGATCACAAATTGTTGAGAGTGACTCTTAGCTGCTATCACAACACATATTTGCTCAATGGCTGTAAAACTGATTGAATTATAGCCATTTTAGTGTTAGCTAAAATCAGTTACGGTAGCCATCTTGACTGGGTTGACCCTGTTTCAATCTGGAGCGGTGGTCGAACCCAAACGCATGACTCCGAGAACTCACAAATTAACTAAAACTATTTATTAAACAAAACTAAGAGCTGATTTGGCAGCAAAAACTCACATGATAAGACGGAAACACATGGAGGAGCACAGGAAACATGGAACCATACTCAGACAATACCAAACTCAGACCAATGTCCAGATGACGAACAACAGCGAGACGCAGACAAATACTGAATACGGACGAGACAAACACAAACAGCTGGCTGGACAGCAGGTGACACAGAGAAGGGCTGATTATAAGACTGAACACAAGTGAGTGCAGGAGCTGAACACACCACAAAGGGGCACTATCCTCACAGACCCTACATTCAATTTAATTCAATTAAATTCAAAAAACGCTTTATTAATCCCAAAGAGAAATTAAACGTTGTTGTAGCTCATCATCCTGGTTTCATTCAAGAGTTGTTATAAATGCTAATAGCTGTGGGCAGGATCTCCTGCTGTGAAGTCAAAGAATCTGGCCACAGATACTGATCCATCCACCCGGGCCCACCTTGCTGTCAGATCTGGCGGGCCTCTCGGTCCTCCTGGGCAGCAGGACTGCACAAATATCTGGCAGAATTCCTCCCTGAGCGATGGTCACTCCTCCCAGTAGAGTTACTCATCACCACGGACAAACAGCTGAAGGCGTCGGGGGTTGATCCCGGTCCTCCTGTTGTCACAAGCCAAGTTTCTCACCAGCTCCAGGATCTCAGCGGTTAGGTACTCTAGCACTGCTGCCAGGTTGACGGGAATTCATCCACGGCACCTCCTTTTCGACTCATTTGGGATTTGGGGCTGTAGTTGAGGTACTTGAGCTTTTGAGATATTAGTCAGCTGCTCCTGGTTATTAAAACACCTTGTTGCCATGGTTACGCATCATAACAAATGCCCTTTCAGTAAAAAATCCTTCCAGCTGCACAGAATCCAATACCAGAAGAAATAAACAGCCTTAAAAAGCAATTTAAAACCAGAAAAAAGAGGAATTAAAGTTTTCAAATGCAATAAATCAGAATGATTCTAACAGAGCTACTCCAAAATGTGCAATTCTAGAACAATGATATGATGTGAATACATGATGAAGAGTTTCAGATTTTTTTTTCTTTCATATTTATAAACCAATTTTTGGCTGGGATATGACCCTTTTAATTCATTCTGACTGAAAATATTGAACATTACCATTTTCAGCTTCTAGATAGCGCTCTAGTAGTAAGGCATGCTGTTGTATCATATAATAGGTAAAAGTGACCATTAACAGCACAGCCAGCTTGCCATAGCCTGCCACTGTTTTCAGCCTGGAGCAACCGAATCAGCTTCATTTCCCTGCGCTGCCCCAGCGAAATGCAGCTGAGTTGACTGTCAAAGGGCATTTATTAAGTAAAAGTTCACCTGAGACACACCTTTATTATAAAGTCGAGCTAACAAATAATTTTTAGGTAGTTATCTTGTTAAATTTTGAAGAAATGGACAGCAAGTCACCCTCTGCGCATTTATTTTTTCCACGTAGCTTTTGAAAATGCAGCTGATTTGACTGCCAAAGTGCATTTGTTAAGCAAAACGTAAACTGAGACACACCTTTGCTATAATCTCGAGCAAACAAATAATTGTTTTCAAGTGTTAATCTTGTTAAATTCTTGTTAAAGTCCTCTCGTGCACGCTCGTACGGCCGTTATTTGGCAGCCCATCGATTTTTGGCAAAACACCGGCCCACATTTCCGGGTTCGGTCCACATTTTTGGGTCCGGTCCACATTTCCGGGTTCGGTCCACATTTTCGGGTTTGGTCCACATTTCCGGGTTCGGTCCACATTTTCGGGTTTGGTACACATTTCCGGGTTTGGTCCACATTTCCAACTTGTCAGTGGCGATGCCTAACAAACGTGACCTGTCAGCGGTGATGCATAATAGATGCGACGTATACGGCAAAGCAACATATTTTTGGGATTGGGATTTTTCCCACTTTATTAGACAAATATGGACTGATGCAACTTATAGGGTGGTGCAACGTGTACGGCGGAAAATACAGTACATTCTTTTATTACTGTCTGAGCGTGCCGCAGAATTATGTTGTGTAGTTTGTGATATTTTGCTGAGAAACAGACTGTGTTGATTTGAACACTTCAGTCCAAAGTTTAAGCACAGATGTGGTGCAATTTGTAGGTGTGTGTTGGATGATACCCAACTACTACCACACCAAAGTTTAGCTTAGTATCTGTAAATGTGTTAAATTTTAGCCCTTTCTGAGTTTACTAAAGGCTAGCTGATTTTGGAGGTGTTCTTAAATTGCTTTGACTTCAAAACCTAATCAGCTGTAGATGCATATTTTCTGAAAACTTCATTAAAATTTGTCCAGTGGTTTAAGATAAATTTTGCCAACAGATAAATTCCAATTCCAATAATTAATAGAAACATTTTTAAAACAGTTCTTGCATAATCAGTTAAGAATTTGAGTATACAGTGTGAATCAGTTACTCTCACATAAAAGTTTGGCTCAGTATCTGTAAAACTGGTTGAATTACATCCATTTTTGTGTTTGCTGAGGTCACTTAGCTACTGTAACCATTTCAAATAGAGTTGACCTGAAACGTTTGTGCCTGTTGGTACACAGACAAACACACACAGACATGGGTGAGAACAATAACGGCACTCTGCTTTAGGCCAAATATGATTTCTAAACAGATTTGTCAATCAGAATGAAAACATCGAAAGCTTTTTACGTTTTAGTATTATTTTTCAATCTGAAAAGAAACTGCTGATGAACGTGATCTTGTTAAAGCTTTACTTACGTTCTTAAAGTCATGAACCTCAACAACCTCCTGACTCCCGTTTCCCATTCTGAAGACCTCAACGTGGCCGCTGGGGTCAATCTCCATCAGGCTGTCTGTCTCCACTCCATCCACAACAGCTTTGTACTGAAAGTCATACACCTGCAAGCACATAAATATTCACAGACTTATCCACTGTTGTCCAGTGTGCACCTGCCAGTCAGGAAATAAAAACAATGTCCTCATTAACTGCAAAACTCCATTTATCAAACATTTCAGTCATTTTGAACCATTCAAACAAGCCTGATGTTCAGATGTATTTAAAGCTGTCCTCTGAATAGAATTAACAAGTATGTAGATGAAAACAGCTTGATGTAGGGTCAAACACTGGAAACACAAAATCACTGCACCATGGTGATACTTTAACCAAGCTCCTTCCTCAGCCAGTGCTCGTGTTCACTAATGAAATACATTCAGGTGAATCCAAGGTTCTGTTGTTAGAAAATGTTGTGTTTTTAAACTGCTGTTAAAATTATGTTAAATTCTTCCTCCACGTTCTGTTTTCTTAAGTCTGAGGACCTGACTTCAACCTTTAGCTTCCATTCAGACGAACAAACCGAACTGGAATATTTTCTAAAAACAATGTGGAAAAAGTCCCAGTCCTTATGCACGTGGAATCATTTCTTTTATCCAGTTCTATTTATTTACTTTATTCCACTTTTTACTCCTCAAAAAGCTATTGAAAACAACTTCCTGGTTTGTAACTGTGTATTTATGTGAGGCTAATATATAAAAAACATAAAACAAAACAAAGCAAATTCAAATATTTGTGCATAAACGGGTTGGAAAGGGTTTAAAATTTTAATTTTAATTTCAGCAAATGCAAAGCAACATTAGTATGTAGTCCTGTGTTTTTCCTCTTTTAGCAAACACTTAAATATTGATTCTTATTTTCAGGGCTGGCGTGGCACGGTGGCGCAGTCGGTAGAGTTGCTGCCTCTCAGCGAGAAGGTCGGTGCATCAAATCCCAGCCAGGGGCCATTCTGGGTAAAATTTGCATGTTCTGTCCGTGCATGTGCAGGGTTTCCTCCCACAGACTATAAACATGCATGTTAGGCTGATTGGTAACTCTAAACTGTCCCTAGGTGTGAGCAAGAGAGTGAATGGTTGTTTGTCTCTATGTGTCCCTGTGATGGACTTGAGACGTGTCCAGGGTGTCCCCCCGTTCTCGCACAGACAGCTGGACATGGGCACCAGTGATCCCCAACAACCCAAAAACAAAGACGTGGGTAAAGATAATGGATGGATTTCCAGTGCTTCAAATGAACCTTTTCTCTCAACTATCTGGAAAAAATACCTTTTTCTTTTTATACATCATTATCTTTACCCATTTCTATATATTGGTAAAACTTTATTGGACTGTATGTTTAGCACTGTCTGTGCAAATTGATATGTTAACAAAATGATAATATGTTTAATACTGTATATATATTTTCTTTTCCTTCTTTACAAAGCTAAAATATTAAAAATATTAACATTAACAGCAGAATCCGGTGCGTTTTTTTTTTTTTTTTAAATAAAGATGCGTCGTCCTCTATTGTAACCATGATACATTTTCCAGCTGCAGACAAAACGACTGCTCCTCAAACAGTTCTGTGGGGAAACCAACAGCGATAACTGAGGCCCGCTCAATTAAAATATTTGTGTTGACAAACTGAAAGGTCAGCTATTAAAAATGGACACGTAGAAACTTGGCCTCAAGAAATCAAAATGCAGACATTTTGAATCTGTGGTACAGTTAAGTATTTTCTTCTTCAGCGTGTTGCCTTAAAGCTGTGTTGTTTATCACAAATGCTCGCCTATGTACTGTTCTTGGACACGCATGGATAGCTCTTAAAATTCCCTGTCTAAGAAATGATTCATGCCCACCAGCTGAAAATATGCTATTAATATTTATGTGCGGGTTGTGTTATGATGAGAAATATATTGCTGAGTTCATCTTCATCTGTCTCAGTGGCGAATCAGAGCCTCGCCAATGAGACGCATGATTAATGAACACACTCGGATGGGAGTCCATCAGGATTTATATCTCGCCCCCCATCAGAACCGTCTGAATGTCCTCTAATCCTCTCGCTCTAACCGCTTTTTACGTGTTCGTTAACATGTTTTGCACCGATTCGCTTATGCACGGCTATACGAAAAGTGCTGCATTACACACAGTGATCACTTTTATATTCCACTGGCGGGAGGAGGAAGTAATAATGACCAAATGGGACATAATTCCAAATAGAAGATCGCCGTCAGATGGCAAAAGCCTATAAATTGCTATTAATGTGGGTCACTGTGGCGTCGACTCCAACGCGGAGCGGAACTGAAAATCGTCAGGAGAAGCCAAATTAAGATGGGCTTGAAATTTAAGTGTCGATTGGGCTGTTATAGATAAAATCGGGGCCATTAAGCATTCGGAAAGCCTGCGTGGTGAGTTAAAGTTCCATTTGAGAATTTCTTCTGTATTAACATAAAGGTGGGAATGAGGGAGTAGATTTTGGAGGCTTATTGATTTATACTAAAACAGTGAATTACATTTTCAGCAGGCCATCTCGTCTGATGAAAATCCAGCAGCGAGAATCTCCTCACCACTCCGGGTTGAAATAGATAATAATGTATTACAACAGTTTGACTTAAACCGGTTCAATAGCCAAAACTGCTGCTGTGCACAATAATTGGCATTCTGAAAATAGAAATGAATAGACTCTGTGTGGCCTCTCTTAATACTTACAGATACTCAAGTGCATAGGAAAAGCTTCAGTTTGATTTATGCCACAATAAAAGGAAGATTTTACAGTGCAACACTTTTTTTTGTTTTTTTTACCCCAGAGTATCAATAGGGATCTTTATGAATAGATTTTCCCCCTGCACACATTCCCAGTATTCAGGTTTAAGAAGACATAAGAGAGCTTGTTTTTCAAGTTTGCCTAAAGTGCCACTTGGCTGCAAAGACGTACGGTAATTAGTGTCACAAAAGATACTAAAAAGTCAAAATATGCCCCCATGCAGAGGAGAAAACTGTCCAATTTATGTTACATTCTTTGTACAAGGACTCCGAGAGGCTACGCTTTGGTCAGGAGGGCATTTTACAATTTTCATTATACTACCACTTTAAAATTAGTCCTGCAGAATGTTGTTTGAATACAAACAGTGCTGTTACTTTTAACAATGAATTGATAAAAAAAAACCTGGTAGAAAGCAAGGAGTTTGAGGTGCGGCAGCGAACAAGCCCGGCTCCAACAAATCAGCAGTGCAACAGTGAGAAGAATCATCTCGTTCTTCACCTGAATGAACGTGACTGCACATTGCTTTCTGCTCGTCGGCTGCGAACGAGACGGTGATTGTGACAAATGAATAAACCAGATGATGCAAATAAATCATTGCGAACACAACCGCCGCGCTCTGCCCGAATTAACGCTCTGCTCCACTTTCCCCCGAATTCAGCCACATCTCTCAGGTTTTTCTCATCTCGCTGGCAGCGGAGCTAACTCCACCTGACATACTTTGGGAAACACCGAGGACCAAATTTACTATTCAGGGCAGTGTAGCGTGTGGTCGCGTTCACAAAGTTGGACCTGTTGCGCCGAGCTCCTTAACGCGGCGCTGATGCACAAACACAGGTGCAGCCGATACATTTTAATGGAGAAACAACTGGTGACTCAAACAGATCTGTTGATAACCAGGAGTCTTTTATTCAAACACATTTTTTCCGTGTCTTGTGGCAGCAGCTCAGGTCATTTAGGCATTAAGACGGTTATTAATTTATGGGACAATGCATGAAAAAACAGTGACAATAACACATTGGTAATGAGCTAACTGAAGCTAATGAAGTAAACATTAATACCTAGTTCAAGTTCAAGTTCAAGAATCTTTATTATCCACAAGGGGCAATTTGTTTTACAGTCAGTGGGCACACAAAACATCCACACTAGACAAGACATTGAGACATTAAAATAACTACAGAAATCATCATTGTTCATTGAGAAGCCTTAATGCTACAGGGATGAACGAGTTTTTCAGTCTGTTCGTCCTACATCTAAGCAGCAGATACCTGCGTCCAGATGGAAGCAACCTGAACTCACCGTGGAGTGGGTGATCAGGATCTGCCAGAATCAGCCTGGCCTTGTTCACTGGCCTCGCCTTGTGTAGGTCAGTGAGGCTCTGTAGGGCTATGCCAGCAGTTTTTCCCTGCACATTCTGACAATGCCTGAGCGTTTGTTCCTGTATTTGCATGTCAAAAGTCCAAACCAACGGATGATAAGATAAGATAGAACTTTCATGAAGGTGAAAGTTAGAAGAGACTCAATAAAAACATTCTCATAACATCCTCAAAAACCCTAGGAAGAAACTAAAAGCATAAAAATCTCCAAGCCGTTTTGGAGCAGCTTGGATCCCAGATACTTCTTCCAGGTCAACTCAGACATCCACCTGGTTACAATAACATGGCTTCTTCTTCACGTGCACAGGAGTTAAGACTTG
This sequence comes from Simpsonichthys santanae, assembly GCA_031762415.1. NCBI lineage: Eukaryota > Metazoa > Chordata > Actinopteri > Cyprinodontiformes > Rivulidae > Simpsonichthys > Simpsonichthys santanae. The sequence goes on along the minus strand of JARVLU010000952.1, from coordinate 11,850,463 downwards.
CTTTTAGTCAGGGGTGAAGTATTGTGCATCTGGCAGAGAACTACAGTAAAGAAAGTTAGAAAAATACGTCTGCATGATTCATTCTTCACACTCTTTGCCAGGCCGACGGATGACTGCGACCACATCTTTCAGGTGTTGTATTTGCACCTGAAAGATGTGGTCAATAGCAAATGTTCAAAAAAATTATACATCCATCTTTTTTCGTCACCTGCCGTTTTGTGCAGGGTCACAGGGAAGCTGGTGCTGTGCTGGTGTCACTGGGCGAGGGGCGGGGTTCACCCTGAGCAGGACTACCAGTTCATTCACAGGGTAAAAAAAAAGGATTCTGGGAACATATGACATATAGCAGACGATAAAACTGAAACTTCAGCTAAGATTTTGATTTATCTGAATCTTCTCTTCCAAACATTTGCTCTCTTTTCAGAACAGAACCAATGGGATGTGTATTAGTTTGTGATTTCAAGGAAGTACAACAAAATGGTAAATGGAGCTTACTTATATAGCGCTTTCCAGCCCTATGAGGGGCCCCAAAGCGCTTCACAGTACCAGCCATCCACCCATTCATACACACATTCATACACCGGTAGCGG
>JARVLU010000952.1:11798683-11830729 GCA_031762415.1 Simpsonichthys santanae | reverse complement strand
TGTCAGCATTGGTTTTTGCCAGGATTCCAACAGATTCTTAAAACCATTTAGAGAAGTCAAGGTCGAGAGCTTCAGATGTTTTTGTAAGATATTCCAGGAAGCAGGAGTGGAGTAGGAGAAGGCTCTTTTGCCAAGTTCAGATCTCACTGACGGAACACTGCAGGTAATAATGTCCTGCGAGCGCACGCTGTAGTCATCATTGTGCATTCCCATACAATGACCAAATTAGTTCTCAGCATTTAACCCATCACAAAAACTACTTAAAGTCAGAAACACAATTTCAATATTATTGAGTATAATATGTTGGGCAAGACTTGACATTTTTGAACACTAGGAGAACATTTTGAGTTGTTTTTCTTAAAAAAAAAAAATAAAAAATAAAAATTTAAGTTTTGATGAGAAATTGCTGTTCATAGCAAAATATAAAGCAAGCGTGAAAGAGTTTTAACTTCCCACTTCCAAGGTGCAGGGAATGCAGGATGATTTGAAGCCAAAGCTGTGTTGAGATAAAGATGTGGAGGCTTTCGGGATTTCTTCAACTTTGAGCTGGGACTTAGAAGAACTCCCTGCAAATCTGAAGCACTCACTGAATGATATATTTTTAAACCTGAAGGTCTTAAAACTTGGGTAGTGTTTTGGATTGGTAGTGACTTTAGACACCTCTGTAAGCTCTAAAGATGGAAAATGTGAAATCTTCAATAACAGGGCATTTTAAGTACAGTACATGTAGCAGCAGTTGACACCACATCAACTATGACTACCGTATTTTTCGCTGTATAAGTCACAACTTTTTTGCATAAATTAGAATGTCCTGCGACTTATACAGCGAAGCAACTTATTTATGTCCCCCCCCCCCCCCATTTATAACTTTACTTTTGGCTGAGATCTGACGATTTGTGGTGGGTTAAATGCTGAGAACTAATTTGGTCATTGTATGGGAATGTACAATGATGACAAGACATAGCACTTAATTTCTGTATTACTATTTATGTATTGTTCAGTAACAGTGTCCTGCTGTATTCAATCTGAATGTTAAAAGAACAGTTCCTTACATTTTTATATTGTCTTTTAGGCAGGTTTTGCTGAGAAACAACATATGAGGAATTTGGTTGTACGGTACTCTAATGATGGCAGCATGGTGGCACAACTGGTAGGTTACCCTGGTTCAAATCCCAGTCTGGAGACCTTTCTGGGTAGAGTTTGCATGTTCTCTCTGTGCATGAGCATGTTTTCTCCGGGTACTCCAGTTTCCTCCCACAGATCAAAAACATGCATGTTAGGCTAACTGGTAACTCTAAATTGTCCCTATAGGTATAAGTGAGAGAGTGAACAGTTTGTCTTGTTTTTCTCAAGTCCCTAATGTCATATATGATATTAAAACAACATAAAAAGCAAACAAAAAATCATCAGATTTTTTTTCTAGTGCAACAATATGCAGCTAACAATGTGTAAGTGCTTGAGTGTTAAATTATTCACTTTACTGTGACTGTCAAATAACTGGAATATTAAATCAATGAAACTATTAACCCTTAATTTACATTTGTCTACCTGCTTTTAAACTATAGGTTCGCCACAGAAAGTTGGGCGTAAATACCTGTTTAACTGTGGAACTTTGCTCATCAAATGAACATATTAGTAACTGTGTAAAATGTTATCTTTTGCGCTTTTTTCCACCATTTTTTAAATTTATTTTTATTTATTATTGCTTGGCTACTGTGTGGTTATAGGCTGAAAATAAATCAAACTTTTCATTCTTGTGTTGGCCTGTCCGGCCGAACAATTGTTGCATCTCTGATTTCCTAATGCTCAGCACCTATCCTGAGGGCTAACAAAATAATGACTCCTTTTGTATTTACAAATTACTGAGAAATAATCCATGTAATACATGTGGTACATTTCAGAACATCGTTTAAATCTAAATAAAAAAATTTGGTGATGCCCTATTAGTTTGTCAGAAGTCATAGTTAAGACATTAACATGTACTGAGCTTTATTTAGCAACAATGGTTCTTAGTAGAATTAATGTTTGATAAATGCTTTTCATGTGGGAATTTGTTTTCCTTACTCATGCGTTTGACTGGAAAATAAGTCAAAAATAGTTTCTTGTACCATCAGAAGTTGAATGCCTAAAATTGAATCACAAAAAACGAACAGCAAAGCATGCCCACAACAACAACAAAAAGTTTATTTTACATAATTTTGTCTTTATATGAGATATATTTAGTCACTAAATGCAGTTAACATACAGAAAAGGCAAAAAACTGAGCGTTTTGGAAACAAATTCAGAGAAACGATGTCCTCCAATTATAAACCTGACACGAAGTCAGGGCTTTTGTCTGGAAGCTGCATGTGCCCAGTCAGGGTGTAATGAAAGGACTCAAAATTAGAGTCCTGCCCAAAATAACAACGTTTCTAAGGCGCTCAAACATTCCTCCATTGCAATTAGCCAAAGTGTGGTTTTGTTGCATATGGAGGTAAACATCTGGACGTAAGTAATTAAGAAAGTATTTGCCTGTTTTACTCTCAGGAAGTTCTATCAATAGCATAAATGAACACCACATAAGCGACGGAACTAAAACCCACTGAACTACTTACTTGTATGATGCTTTCATGGTATTATGTTGTTTTTTCTGAAGTTTCATTTTTTTTATTTTGGATGCCATCCAGAATCCTAATTTGTTTGTATGTTGCATTAAATTGAGAGCAGAACCAGGTTATCAACAGGTTAGAGTGCTTTGGGAATTCACCCAACCAATTACTGTAAGCATCAATTTGTTGTTAAAATGTTTTTCAGCTGCTAATGCCACAGCCCATTTAAGCAAAATGCTAAGGTCGTTATCCTTCCAAAGAATACGCTACAACATGTCAAGATGCAAACACTTAATGGAGCTTCTTTTTCGTCCTAAATCACATTAAGATTGGTAAAAACAAGCAGCTATTGGTAATATGCTTCGCATGTACCCCCTTTCAAAGCCAATTTTTGTTGTTTGAAATGGTATTTTTATTTTTGCTTTTATACACAACTTGTTAACGCAGACAATGTGCTGCCACCCTCAGATATTTCCAGCAGAGTTGGAGTTTAGTCACAAAAACACAACAAAAACACAAAGTACATTATTCACAACGCAAACTCACCCCATGGGAGAAACCATGATGGCCGCTAACAATGGAGAGGAAGAACAACAAAACAAAACATGAAAGGCCTTCATTAGAAGTTTAGGGTTTTCCTGCAAAAAAAAAAAAAAAAAAAACAAAGTGCTACATTACTTATTCAAAAATAATGACCGCAAACTACTTTATTTTTCTTTAAAACATCAGCGTTGGTGGTATATTGTATTTATGTCAGTACATTGTCAAAGCTGCATTACACTGGAACTTTAAAGTGGGCATATTATGTCACAAAACTTTTTTTTCTTCTGGTACTTTATAGTTTAAAATAACTACCAACACATTCCTGTCACTTTCAACACAGCCAATATATGAGCTATTTAGAAGGGCAGAAAATCGTAAAATTACCAACCCAAATAAAAAATACTGGTATATACATTTAACCAGTTCATTTTTATCTTATTTTTTCCTACTTTAATTTTTTTGCATCTGCTAAACCCTGACAATGGAAATTGAAAACTTTCTCCAGACTCTGTTGAATTGTTTTGAGGTTATAGAAGTCCATTTGTTGGGTTTTTAACCTTTATATGGATTAACCATGTCCTGGATGACTGAGAATCTACACCAGCATCTGCAAGACTTCTTTGATCTTGCTTTGCTTTTATGTTATTTTCATTAGGAGCTATATCATTTGCTCAACTACTGATAAAAGTGATATGATTAGACCACAGCAATGTATTAATGTACAAATTAATTCACAAATGTATTAGATCAAGGAATGCTAATGATTGCAAAGAACATTCATATTTATGGATAATAACTTTTGCTTAAAACAAAAAAAAAACTTTCATCAAGACCAAATTGATGACAGCCTAAAATGTTCAGATGTTTACCCTTCAGTTTTGAGCTCACATTAATGATGGGAAGAAGGTCCCAGTCCTTTTTAATCCCCCATCACAGAGCAAAGAGTGGGAATTTGAAATACCCTCCGTCTGTCTTCTTATTCGTTCGTATACTGTATGTTGTGAGTACGATAATTTGAAAATAAATTGGGTACTGACTTGCATTTGGATGCGGGTTTATATCTAGACAAATTTTCCCTTAAAAAATTGGGTTACCACATCCCAATCCAAGATGGCTGCCACTATAAATGTCCATCTCAGTTGTGAGCATGGTAAGTAGAAAAAAAGTTCAATACCAGCTTTCATTTCGTTGTGTGGCTCATGATGATGCAAGAAAGGTTTCATCCATCCATCCATCCATCCATCCATCCATCCATCCATCCATCCATCCATCCATTATCTTTAATTGCTTCTTCCTTTTTGGGTCGTGGGGGTCACTGGTGCCCATATCCAGCTATCACTGTGTGAGAGGTGGGGTACACCCTGGACAGGTCTCCAGTCCATTACAGGGACACGTAGAGACAAATAAGACAAACAACCTTTCACTCTCTCACTCACACCTAGAGACAATTTAGAGTCACCAATCAGCCTAACATGCATGTTTTTGGTCTGTGGGAGAAAACTGGAGTACCCAGAGAAAACCCATGAATGCATGGAGAGAACACGCAAACTCCACCCAGAAACGCTCCTGAACGGGACTTGAACCAGGGCGACCTGCTTGCTGAGAGGCAGCAGCTGCAAGAAAGGTTTCCTTTGAAAATGAAGTTTCAAAAGAATCAAAATCCAAGATGGTTGCCACAATATACAGTATACATATATTTTTTTAACCTTGTTAGCTGGATAACTTGAAAAATAAGAAACACGTTGACTTTTATTTTGGTGTGTGGCTTCATCTAGGTGTAAAAAATGTCACTATCAAAAATGGAGTTGCCTTACCAGCCACTCATTGTGTAAGGAAGCTATGCTTTTTATTTTTTTATTTTTTATTGCAGTTACGTCCACTGATTTCTAGGGGTTCTCTTACTAGAGGACAACCCGTCTTCTCCTTTGCTTGTTTGCAGGCCTGCTCTCACACCATGCTGCACACCTGGAATCACTTCCTCCTCATCAGTGGAATCCATAAAAGCTTCAGAGATCCAACACTCCATTTTCTGTGGACATTTCCTGTTCCACCTGGTCATTGTTGTGGTGTGGTTGACTTTGAACTTATCTCTGTGTACCTAGTATTTTAGCAACTTTTGAGTTCATATTTGTGATCTTCTGTGAACATTCTAAGAACTTTTGCTCAGATGGGAAGTTTGGTGGGGGTTCTCCACCATTTTATTTTAATAACTTATTTATTTATTTTTTGTGGCCAGCCAAGGGCTGAAATAATTGTCTAAAATTATAGTCTCCTCAAATGACTGGGGTGGCCAAAGATTAATTAATGTTGGCCAAGACCGCCAGTGTCCACCCGCTGGCTCTGCCATGCACCTGATCATAGATAAAACTGCTTCCTCCCCTTGCCAGGGTCTGCCACTCCGCGCTGCCTCTGACAGGCAAAATAAATAAAAAATAAATACAAAAAAGAACATATCCATCCTACCCACTTGAATATCTTGCACCAAAAACAGTTTACTTGAATCCCTGTTCAAGTCCACTCCAGAAAAACACTCATTTCAAAAAGTACAAACGTTCACTGTTCAAATCCCTCAGCAACGAGGAACATCGGCTTCTTATAATGTAAAGTGAATGTGAAGAAGCAGGGGAAGGGCTTTTTTAAATCTTAAAATTCAAGATTTTACGTGTGCACACTGCAAAATTAAGTTCATGTTTTAAATCCAAAACAACCCAAAACAAACACCTTTCAATTTTTCTGGCTGAAAATGTTTTAGCAGCAAGAAAATCCATTTTCATGTTTGATCAAATGTTTTTTGGGGTTAAAATTGCTGTCTATTTTTTAACAGAAATAATAAAAAGAGGCATCATATTTCAGTATCCTCTGCTAAAAAGGTTTTACTGTCAAAACAACCTGTTAGTCTTGGTTGTTGTTCACTAATGCATACTTGTCAGCACTGTCATTCTTAAAATGGTGTTAATTCCATGATATGATGTGAATAATGTGACATCAGATGGACTATAACATGACTCCTCCTTGATGCGGCTGTTAAAACACTTCATGATTACCTTCAAACTTTCATAGAGAACAATCTTCAAGCTAAAAGGTTTGACTATATGGATATATTTTATATACAATATATTTCAGATCTTTCTTGTAAATGAGTCCCTGAGGCTCAATGGGGAATAACCTGTGTAAATAAAGGTTGAATGAAAAAAATATTTGTGAAACTCCGTTTAACATTCATGTTTGGTCAAACCAAAAACAGAATCATAGAAAGTATTAGATATTTTTAGAAATTCTGACAAAAACATTAAATTTCCATAGCTTTCTTCTTCTTCCCCCTGTCCATTACACTAAGCCTAATATTCCCATTGAGCTCAGTACATAATTCCCAGACATACTGGCAGTATCAGTCTCCTCATTTTAGGAACAGATTTTAGCAAATGAACTGATTTCCCAAAGTGTTTAACAGCTTCTTCAAGTGGGCTCAAAAATAATACAAACAAATCTTCTATTTTATTTGTCTGTTCTCAGCAGAGTTAACAAGAACTGAGATAATGGTGGAAATGTTTTGTTTGGACCCTTATTGAGGGGAAAATTACAAGTGAAAATTAGGATTTACAGAACAAGGCAATATGGGAGCGTGCAGATTTCTGAAACCTGAAAACACAAAGACGTTATTTATGCAGAAATAAACATCTGAGTATCATCCCCCTCTCGCTGTATTTTCACCTAATTCGTCAAAAAGCATGTGGATCTTTAACGGAGCTTCTGCTGATACCTGAAAGGAGCGTAATGACCCACTTTCTCCTCTTGTCCCTTCGCGACTCTGACGCTTTACTGCGTTTGACCACTTCACCGTGGTCGGCTACAGTCTGCAGCTGCTGTTAATTTACAGGAGCGCTGCACACCGCCTTTTCAGCTCTGAAGCATATATGACTAATCACACAAGTCATTTTAAACAACTTGAGCTCTCCCTGGCTATAAATCACCATGATGCGTGCTACTGTGCTCATAATAGAGCTGCATTCAGATGGGAGGAGGGCAGGGGCGCTTTGTGAGCTATTCAGTACCGTTGGTCAACAGACTATTGTGAAAGAAACTCAGGGGTGAGCACAGATTGTTGTTCAATGTGTCGTTTTGTGCATGATCTCAATACGAATCAAGGTGAAAAACAGCCAGGTGTTCTAGTTCCTTTGTGCAAAAGTCCCGCAAGTACATTTTTTTACTGCAGTTTTTCCTCCAAGCTTTTTTGTCCTTGTTTTTGAAGAAGAAAAAAATTCTAGTCACGGCCTCAACAAAATTCATAAAGTGCAATTAAGTGCTCTGTAAACATGGAGTGGAAGTTTTTCAAGACGCAATGTCTCTGCATGTGTTCAAAGAAAAGAGAACGATTTCATTCAGGTTGAAGATTAAGAGTTGCTAACTTTCATTTAACCAATGTTTCATCTTTTTTTGAAAAAGCTTTTTTTTTTTAAAGCTGCAGCCAAACCCCAGATACACTAGAAGATGAAATACTGTCTTTTTCTTTGACTCAACAGGGACAAGAAACAACTTCTAAAATAACCAAGAATGTTTTTTTTAATTTTTTTATTTGAGCCTGCCAATTGAGACTAAGAACAGAGAGACTTCACACATCCTTTAAAGATGCTCTTAAACCACCTTTTTTGAACACTCAAAAATAAGTGATGCAATGTTTCCTCAAGCTAAAGGGAGATGGACACAGTATCTGTGGTATTAACTACCAGGAAACAGTAGTACAAAATAAAACGAAGCTCAACGTCAGAAGCGTTTGAGTTTCTTTTCTTTCTTCCGTTTTTGTTGTCCTGTCATTGCTCGGTGTCACATCTTCTTTTGTGCCTTTCCCCGGCAAAAAAAAAAAAAAAAAAGGAGTGCGGAGCTTAAGAACAATCTGCTTCTTGTCAGGAACGCTGAATGAACCCTGTTGCTTATTGTTGAGGCGAGCACGTTAGTTGAATACAGCCAATCTCCTGTAATAAAAAGGGCTGTTGTGCTTTATGAAATATTCATCAAAGGTATCCCACGGAGATTCAAATGTATTCAGATGCATATCTGAAAATCTGAAACGGACTTCAGCAAACAAAAGATTGCACGTAGCGATTGGAAGCTTTTGAACCATGAGGCTGACAGCCACGAGGGGAGTGACCTCTGCAGCGGATGTGTCTCCTTGTCGCTCTGCTGGGTTTTCAGCCATTTCTAACCTCCTAATAAATCAACAGGAGTGCACGCCGGGATCCAGCAGCTAAGTGGCATTTAAGAAACAGCTTGTGAGACTCGTAAGGGTTGCAATTTGACTCATTTAGACGCAAGGTAATAATTTGGCCAGATGAAGGACATCAGCCGCAAGCAGAAAGTTTTTAAGCTATTTAAGCCCTTCAAGAAATGAGAACGTCTAAGTAGCATTGTGTTCAGTCAACCAAGGTTGAGTAGCTTCTTGTTCAAAAGGGCAAAAATGCTTTCCATTTGTTCAGGTTTTATTAAGATAGTGTCTCTTACACATTTTCAGTCCATCTACCAGCTGATGACGGCAAACCTGCTATTTATCACTAATGCATGCTATGAATATATCATTGACCTGTCATACTCATCAGTGGCAAACTATCAGGGCCTTCAAGGTATTCAGAGAAGGCCCCAAGGATCATTTATATAAATAACAGATAATGGTATGTGCTGTCTTGTTTAACTGTAACATAAGTTGGTGTCTGAGTTTTCTATCCAAGCACCAGGTGTTGGAACAGTTTTTCTACTAAGATTTTGTTTTTAACCAATTCAACTTCTTGAGTAACCCATCACTGCACTCTGTATTCATTGGTCAATTGGTCATCATTAACTTCACACAGGCTCTCACACTAATACATTTTCATCTTTAATTCACTTCTTGCTCTGTTGTTTTTATACAGCTCCTCCTACATGTCACTACGTGAGTGTAGCTACAGTGTGCGCTCTCAGGACATCATTACTTGCAGTGTACCCTCAGTGCAGACTGAACTATTCAACAGGGCCTTCTCCTACTCTGATCCTGGAAGACCTTGCAAAAAGATCTGAAGCTCTCGACCTTGACCTCTCTAAGGGATTTAAAATAACTGGTAAGTTCATGGTGTAACCCAGAAGAGAAAACATCCGTCAAAGCACTTGCGCTCTTTTATTTAAAGAATATGCAAAACTTTTATTTTGGAAAGAGGAAGTGTTAATCCTCTCTTTCTGGCTTTACTTCCGGTTGAACGGGAGGTGCAGTCCGTCTTTCTAACTTGTGACGCAGAGTTCACTCTTCTGCACATTTGGAGATGAAAGAGATAGGTCCCGGACACGCTGTTAAACCTTGAGTCGATTTGTCGACGAGAGCACGAGGACCGTGTGGCCATCCATTGCAGTGTCCGTATTGAAAACTTCATCTTGGCTAGATTTCTTTGGCTGATTAAGAAGTTGGATCAGATTACTGGATTCTCTCTGGACGGAGATGGCGAGACTGTGCCCAGAGAAGAACTGGACATCCATTGAAGAACCTCATTCTTCTCCCCAGATGTGAACATTCATGTGGTAACAACACGTCTATTAAACGGTAAAGAAAAAAACTGAACTTAAGAACATGTTTTGACTTGACTGTTGACTATGGACAAATTGAAAATCTGAGCTCAACTGGACTGAAGTTTTTTATTTATTATGACGGCTTGTTCTTGTTCTTGTTTTGGTGAACTATTATTGAATTATATCTTTTTTTCCTTTCTTTTTGCTAAATAATAATTATTTTAGCTCATTCCTGCCTCCAGCCAATTCATTTATTTCATATTACCTTAATTTTTCATGTACCCCTGCCGAACCTAGCAACTGGTCTATATTTTTGAGTTATCTTGTATTATTTACTAAGTCAGGCATTACAGTGGCAAAAACCAACACAGACATGATTCTGTGTTTAAGTATTTTACATTGATTTATAATGTAGCTTTTTATATACAGTATATAATTTCTATTTATTTTTCATTTTATATGCTTTTCATATGATTGTCTGTACCTCATGTGTCTTGTCTAAAACAGGTCTCCTTTGTAAATGAGTCCTCGTGGCTTAATGACACTAACCTGTATAAATAAAGGCTGAATGAATGAACTATTGAGAATGCATATGGACTGACAGTTTAGTCAAATATTTTTGCGTATGATGTAGCAAATACTTATTGTTAACCTTCAGCTACACTGAAAATTATATAAAAGGTAGCAAATTTATTATCAACAATGGCCTTTTCAAGATGACAATTTATTAAAATGACAGACTTGATTCAAAAGAGCTGCCGACAACTATGGACCCCTTGATTTGTTGAATGATACTCAGCTCATTTGATTCAGAAAGTTTTATTAATTCAAAGAGGATTAGCTGTTTTGGATGGAGCTGGATGGGTGGGATCAGACAGACTGTGGAAACCGAAGCTGTTTAAGTAAAGTAGCAAAAATGCAATAAAACACAGCTCATCAAATGAAATCTACGTTATTACTTCTGGAGAGAGAAAAAAAAAAAGTTTTTTTTTTTTTTTTTTTTTTTTTTTGTTGTTCTTTAAAAATGTGTCCAAATTCAGACAGGGATGGATTTTCTTTTTTTTTATTTTTTTTTATACCAGTTGCTGGTGAACCAGTTTGCTTTTTGTTTAGTGTCACCCACTGCAACAATTTTGGTTGCCCCTGCTTTGCTCCTATTCAAATCTTGTTGCATGATATTTAAAAGCATGTCTTGATTGTCTCATGTATGCTGCAATTCCCCATGCAAGGACTTAAAAAAAAACTTTGTTCACTTAACTTATATATGTGATGTGTGCAGATGATGTGATCCTATTGGCTTCATCAGGTTGTGATTTACAGGCTTCGCTGGAGTGGTTCACAGCCTAGTGTGACACGGCCAGGATGAAGTCCCTCCAAATCCAAGGCCATGGTCTTGAGCCAGAAAAGGGTAGAGTGCCTTCTCCAGGTTGGGGAGGAGGTCCTGCCACAAGTAGAAGAGTTAAAGTATCTCGGGGTCTTCTTCACAAATGAGGGAAAAATGGAGCGAGAGATCAATAGGCGGATAGGTGCGGCATGTGCAGTGACATGGGTGCTGTACCGGTCTGTCGTGGTGAAGAGAGAGCTGAGTCAAAAGGTGAAGCTCTTAATTTACCGGTCAATCTACGTTTATTCCCTCATGTATGGTTAGGATGCTTCCTGGACACCTCCCTGGGAGGTGTTCTGGACACGTCCCACCGAGAGGAGACTCGGAGGAAGACCCAGGACACGGTGGAAAAACTTTGTTTCTTGCCTGACCTGGGAATGTCTTGGGACTCCCCCGGAGGAGCTGGTCCATGTGGCTGGGGAGAGGGAAGTCTGGGCCTCCCTACTTAGGTCGTTTTCACACCTGATAGTCCGATAGACTTGGTTTGATTGGGGACAAAATTTCAGAACATTTGTTTACATTTTCAGCTGCTGCGGTTTGCATTCACACTGCACTGAGTCAATCGAGCCAACCTGTTCCCACCCCCCTCGCCTGTGGTGATGATGCACCAAGAACTACTGAAGAAAATGATACAAAAACCTCTGTGAAGATGACACTTTTTCTTCTTCTTCTTCAATTTTAGCCGTTTTAAGATTTCCATGTTGTCTATGACACATGTGCCAAACAAACATGTCCAACAATGGACTCAGCATGAGCAGCAGATGAGGCAGAGGACCATGGAGAACGTAGTTCCTCACACAAGGCAGCTGAGACGGCTCCGTATGAGGTATGAGAAATGATTTGTGGTTTTGGTTGTATTTACACAGAATACCATGTGCTGTAGTCCGCTTCCTGCTTTTGGAGCGGTCTCCGGTCCGCTTGCATTCACACTGCATTTGAACCGCTCCAGAGTTCACTTGAACCGAACTGAGACCTAGGTATTTAGGCAGACCAGAGTTCGCTTTTTTTGGTCCTACATCAGAGTTCGATTGCACATTCACACCTCCCCAAACGAACCGGACTTTCTAAGTAAACATACTAGAGTTCGATTAAAGCGGACTAAACAGGGCTGGTGTGAATGCACCCTTGGGCTGCTACATACGCGACCCGACCCCAGATAAGTGGAAGAAAATGGCTGGATGGATGGTGTTTGATTAAAATGAACCTTAACAGGATCATTTGTTGAAACTATGTTGTGAACTATCTAAATTAAACCCAACAGACTTTGTTGTGTTGTCAGATTTCTACTTGTCCAACAGCAAATGTTGCCACCAGGTCTCACTTGTAAATGAGTATTCGAACCTCAGTGTGATTTATCTAAATAAAGGCTGAATGGGGGGAAAAAAAATACAGTTTTACTTATGGTCATGTGTGGGGTGATTGTAGGGGCAGTGGGGTACAAAGAAAAGGGCTTTGCTACTGCTATGCATCAAAGTAATGCATAAAAAAAAAGTAATTTTAAATCAGCTGTCTGCAAAACTGCTCAGATACAGTTTCTGTTAGGAATACAGACATTTTGAAACAGAATGATCAAAGATGGTGCGGCTGCAACAAAAGCACAAACATTTGTGTTCCCTCCACCTTGTCTTCACGGGTGCATCATGACAGAGAACGATGTCAGTAGATGCTTTAGAAGAATTTTAAGCAGAGCTGCTGAGAGACGTGCAGACTTGTAATGGTTCAAGCTTTGTTTAGACTATGCTTCTGCCCTGAAGATGCAATAAAAGGGGAAGCGATAATCCTATGCAGAGACACTGGGCTATCACACTGGGACTGAGGATACTGATGAGAAACTGTTGGTCTGTTGCCATGGCCTCTGCCTCAGTTTGCATGTTGGCACTTTTTTAATAACGCTGAAAAAAAAAAAACTTTGAAGGGGAGCAGAGAAAACAATGCATTACACTCCCGATGGTGTAAATCTGTGTTTTTTTCAGTTTAACACAATATGCGATAAAACAAAACTAAAGAAAACTACTAAGGAATATTCTTTTTTTTGGCTAGGTTTATAAGTATGAGATTTTACTAAACTGTTTAAACATGAAGATTAAGCACTTTGTGAAACCAAATTAATAGTTCACTGTTTTTCTTGTCATTTGTATTTTTTTTTTTTTTAATTTTTTAAATAAGAGCATTTCTTTTGCTTTGAGGGAAACAATAAGCACTTTTTTTAACCTAATGAACATATTTTTCCTACCATGTAGGATAGAGGGTTGAATATTTAAAATTGTCACTGACCAAAAGCTGATGTTCCTTCTATTAACCACCCATTTGTGTCTGGTTCAGATCCAGTATTGGAAAGTGAAGACAATTTACTTCAATCCTGATTTTAAATTGTTTTTGCAAAGATTAGAGTTGACAACTAATTAATCACAAAGAGATTTATTGTATTTGTGTAATGGGGTGGATGCACTGTAGGCTGGGTCTTTGATTAGACGATCTAGATTCATACAGAACATCTGAGACTGATTAAAAGTCAGTTTAGCAATGCCTGAAAAAAAAAAAAACTTTAATGTGGAAAAAATGGTGAAGTGATGACTTTATGATGGCAACCAGACCTGTAAACACAAATAAGTAGATGTGAACTAAACCTGACATTTATAATGTTATGGAACAATAATGAGTGCTTCTCAAAAGCGGAAACATAAATGGTTTAAATAGCCCTCCCCAACCTCCTCCCCATAAACACTTTATTCCCTTTAATTACACGTCTCCACTTCCTCGTTTGATCCCATTATAATCACTAAGACGAATTAAAGCACTTCCGGAAGAAATGGATGCTCTACTAGCCCAACTTTTCTGTAATTCTTTATTCTAGTTTCAGTTCAGATAGATTACACACCTACAACCGACCGCTTGCATAGCTGCCTACTGCTCCACCTAGGTATACTCTAGGTGTGATGGGTTAAATGCAGAGACTAAGTTCATCATTGCATGTGAACAAACATACAATGACGACAACACAAAGCACTTGTTGTTGTTACTGTTGTTATATCTGACCATTATCAAGGAAAATATACATACAGTACATGCATACATGCATGCATGCATGCATACATGCATACATGCATACATACATACTGTTGTTAAAAAAAAAAAAATCTGTATGTCTCTCTTATGATTGTCTACTGTTGATTGTCCAAGGAAAGTCTACTGTCGCTGTTGTCATCGTTTTTTGTTTGTAACCAGGTCTCTGTTGTAAATGAGTCCTCGAGGCTCATTGGGATTAACCTGCCTAAATACAGTATACGGTACTCATTATGCTGATTTTTTTTTTAAATGTCTTTTTAAGCCTGACATTTCTCATTTGACCTAACACGTTCTCTTGTTTACTCTGTCTTTAGTACACAGTGTACAATATGAGGTCCTGAGCAGGTACAAGAAGTACTAGATAGAAAACGAGTGATAAAGAAGCCAAAGGAAAACGTTTGAATGAAAAACTTTCATAAAACTTGGATAACTAAATCCACCAACGTGACAAACAATTCAGTAGATTGTTTGCTAAAATGCATGCAAGTGGTACAAATACAGTAGTTTTTTTTTTTTAAATAATAAATGGAGTTGTTAAAACCCTGAACTCTGTGAAAGAGTTCTTTTTTTAAGTTTATTTTTAAAACACTTTTCTGGGTTCAACTCAACAAATCAAACAAGGAGCAAGAGAACCAGAAAAATCTAAATGATATTTGACTTATGCCCTAAAAAGCAATTAGGACAAAAAAGAAACGTTTTTTAAATATTGTTTTCACTCAATGAAGCCAAAAAAGAAGAAAATGGTGAATAAAATAAAATTTGCAAGCTGCTTCATAACCACCACTGAACAGTGATTTATGCTGAGGTTAGATGCTCATTTATGTTCTTGGCTATTTATTAGTGGAAAATAATTCAAATAAAGAACATCAGACTCCTCCATACATCATTTTATGACCCTTAAATTGATTTTCCTTGTTCAAATCTAAATAACAAAACACAAGACAAAAAAAAAAAAAAAAAAAAAAAAAAAAAAAATTTCTAGCCCCTATGCTGCATATGAAACATTTGACTTGTAGGTTTTGTAACATAATATTTTGAAACCTCGTTGAAGTGACTGTACAGCAATGCAATTAGGAAATGTTGAATCAGGAAGCCACGTTTGACCTCGTATGTTTGGATACTTGACTCCTGGTGCTGAGAGGCAGCATAAAAATCTATTTCACAGCAGGACTGAATTTTGATATTAATATTTAGTGTACAGTGCCACTGTTGTTAATTAAACCCTGCAACATTTCACCCAGCCTATTATTTGTTCCTGCCAGACGGCTAATGAGCTTCACATTATCTCAGCAAGAGACAAAAGACCAGAGGACACACTGTTCTTTAAGGCGTCTCCGAGCTCTGCTGATGCTGCTTAGAAAGACAACAACACAGTTGAACTCATGGAAGAGAAAAAAAAAATCATACTTCTCTTACTGTATTTACCATTTTTAAATTATGCTCCGTGTGTTTCAGCTGTTCCTGTTTTTGTGTGCTCTCACAGGTCAGTAGGTCAGCTCTGCTCCCACCAGGAAAAGAAAACTTGACAAGCGTTATCACCGTCGACTGACAGAGCGATGAACAGTTTCTGGGCAAACAGGACACAGCAGCCGAGCAGCAGCTGTCATCCATCATATTTGTGCTGATGATTGTTGGATGAGTAACCATCCAGTTGGGAGCAAAAAAAAAAAAAAAAAAAGAAAAGCCAAATCATTTAATGCGTCAAAATGTAATAGATTTTAAGTGGCACTTTGGGCAACTTCACTATGTCAAACACAGATACTGTATGGATAAAGTAGAACCAACAGCATGAAAATAGTTGTGTATAATGAGATTGCTCAATATTACTAATGAGTAATTCCAATTACTTTTGGCCATAAACGCAGTAGCTCACTTTATTCTTTTGGTTAGAAAAAAAATAAATGAATTCCATAAATGTAGTAAAACTGAACCTTTGTTAAATTTGTGGTAAGATGATGAAAAAGTGTCACCCTTTCTTCTCTGCTCCTCTGCTACATAAATATGTAAAAATAAATAAATAAATAAATATACAAAATATGTAAATAGCATTGTCTAAATACAGACAAAGAGCAAAAGTGGAACATTTTAATTTTATGTCTGTCTGTCTGTCTGTCTGTCTGTCTGTCTGTCTGTCTGTGTCTGTCTATCTCTAGCTATCTCTAGCTATTTATCTCTCTAATATATAAATATATATACATTATATTAATATATTTATGTAGTAGATGGACAAACACAAACTTATATTAGATCAAGAACTTGTCTGAGTGATTTCTGCAGCAAATATGAAAAATACATAACAAACTTTGCCCAAACTGTCAAGAGCTTGTAGCCACAAAAGACGGGGCACACTGACAGTGTGCTTGACAGTAAACTTGAAACTTGAGAGAAGGATTGGCTCCTTCATCCTCTGGATTTGACTGGCGTGCTTGCTTAATGAGCTTCACCAGTTTTACTTTTCGTCGCTGTCAAAGATATGCTCATCTTGTACTTTACATGTAATTTGTAGTTTCTGCATACATTTTGCATACCTGAATATTTATACCATTTATACAATAAGACCACTCTTCTGAAACAGTTGAACTAAAACATGGATGTTTTTGCATCAGATATTTTTAAATTGTCATGAGCCTGCAAGTGCAGGTGCTACAACTAATGACGACGGCTTCATTCAATAACTCGTTTCAATCCAATTCAGCAAGTAGGTCAAACAAGTGTTAAAAGATTGTCCCAGAAAATCTCTTTTGCACCTATTAGTGTGTCCATCTGGAAAGAAGGCATTTTAGTCAAGTCAACGAAAAATTACTTGTGTGTAAATGTATTTAAATTTTAGCTAAAGGAAGACCAGCTTTTTTTGATAAGTACTTTTAATTAAAAAAAATTAACCTGTTTAAGCATGCATGACAGTGAAGTAAAAAAAAAAAAATTGAAGTGCTAACATAAAAAGTAAACGATTTTTTAAAAAGAAAAACGTTAAAATATAAATGTTTTTACTCTTCACAGTAAATAGTGATATTTTTAGTTTCATATGCTTGTGCTTTTCAGAATCAGAATCAAATTTATTGTCATTGCACAGTTAAGCACAATGAAAATACGTTTCAGTGCAGCCGTCCAACAAGTGTAGACAGAAGTGCACGGAGGCTGCAGCTTCATGGTGAAGTGCTGCCGTTATTGCTTAGATAAGAAAAGGGAAGAAAAACCTGAGGAAAAAAGATATAAAAAAGATCTCATACTGTGTCCTTGACACAGGGCGCTGTATAAGGTAGCAGAGAAACTACCAGCACAAATCAACATAGATAGTTCCATAGTCCTGATAAGATGACAGTGTCTATCAGCTGGCCCAGCTCTGATAAGGGTCCACAAATGTGGTGGTGGTGGTGGTAGTAGGTGCATTGCTTCATAATTTACATTTCTCCATGAGCAATTTGAGATAAGTTGTCCTTTCCAAAGCCAAGCGGAGAAGCCATATTCAGATAAACAATTATTTTGGGGCAGGCCAACTTTATTGAATTTCATGTCTGCTTCATAGTTCTGCCGCTACACTCAATGGTGAATCCAAACAGCCAGATTTGTGGACATTCCACCAGTCTGTGCTTGTAGCCTTCTCCAAGATTGATTCCTTCATGCCAGCGAGTTCCAGGCTCGCAAAGCATCTTAGTCTGAGCGCTTGAAGCGCAGTACAATCCTCCACATAAGCAGGCAGCCTCACCATTACCAAAAACTGCTGCTGACGTCTTCCTAATTTATCGATGTCCCAGGTACCCGCCGATTCCAAAAGCAGATAATTCTGTTGCCGTAATCCAATTGTGTGTGTGTGTCATGTGTCTCTTCAGGTTATAAGGGTTCTCTTGCAACCTGTTTTCTTGTTGAGAACATTTTATCAATTACGTTGAGAGACCAGCTGATCAGATCCATAATTTATGATTCGGAAGATGTGTAAAGAGAAGCTCTGAGAAAGATTTCCAAGACAAGAGCAAAAGCAGGAGGGAGGCAGGAGGGGGAAAGAAAGTGGCTGGCTTTGTCGAGAGCAAGCCAGAATTTTCATCCATCCTTCCATCCATCCATCCATCCATCCATTCATTATCTTTTACCGGCTTCTTCCATTTTGAGTCATGGGAGTCGCTGGTGCCCATGTCCAGCAATCACTGTGCGAGGGATGGGGTACACCCTGGACGGGTCACAAGTCCATCACAGGGACACAGAGACAAACGAGACAAACAACCATTCACTCTCTCACTCACGCTCAGGGACAATTCAGAGTTACCAATTAGCCTAACATGCATGTTTTTGGTCTGTGGTAGGAAACCGAAGTACCCAGAGAAAACCCACGCATGCACGTGCAAACTCCACCCAGAAAGGACCCCCAACCGGGATTTGAACCGGCAACCTTCTCACTGAGAGGCAGCAGCTCTACCAGTTGTGCCACCATGTTGCCCCAAGCCAGAATTTAATTTTTCTTTTTAAATCAATTATCAACTTTGTGCTCTGGAAATGAAACGCAGGTTTAACTATTAGACTTTTACATTAAAAAGTTCAAATCAACTGAAGTGTGAATCGGTGGAAAGTTTATGAACAAATATCTTACGTGTTGCAGGTAGCTCTTTGAACAACCTTAAGAGAAACAAAGCTTAATTCTCACTGGGCTGCTGAGTTAAAGGCTCATCTGAGCAAAGACTAAAGTTGATTACCAGCATCGCTAAATAACTCCAGTCTCAAAACATCCACAGGAGTTGATGAAAACACTGGTTCAAAACCTGCTGTCAGTTTGGCATCACATGGTTATTCTGGAAGAAACGTCATGATACTGCTACCTAGTTTCCTCATTTTATGTAGATAACTGTGTACTGCAACATGTACAGTATTGTGTTGTAATACTGTATATAATAGCCTTGGCATGAATGCTTTAAATGCTGTAAAATGCATTATACATTATAAATTATTTTGATACAATTAGATAGATTGGCCTAAAATAGTTCCTCTTGTGATGTTAACCGTATATTAGGAAACAAAGCTAACTTGTGCACAAGAGAGTCTTAACATAGCAGCTGGTTTATTTAATGAGTTTTGCGTTATAACAAATTAGCATCTTAAGAAACTCAAAGGTACCATGATGCAATACGTGTTTTGTTGCTTCTTTTTTAATTTATCTCTATATGAGGTCATATGTGGAGAGACCTACTGGGTTTCATGTAAAAAGATACAATCAGATTTTTAGCTATTTTCTCCAGCTTTTTTTTTTTAATTACGGCATTACGGAAATAAAAATTCTGAAGGATATAAAATATCACATTTAAAACCTGGGGTGGTAGGAACACTATTTTTATTACCTCCCTACAATCCTGTTACCGATTACAGACTGCTTGAGATTCGTTACAGCTCTATAAACTGTCTGTCACTTATTTTTTTTGCTCGTTGTCTCGGTTAACACTTCAAATTTTACTGGATGAGAGATCTTCTTTTGAAAGCCTGTTATTTTTTGCTTATTATTCACATCTTTTCACCAGTCTCAAAGAAAAAGGCCTCAACAAGACCGGATATGAATGCAGATCATTAAAACTTGTGACCGTTCCAAATTTTAGAGCAGCTACAACCTCTCATTTTCTCACAAATAAAAAAAAAAAAAAAAAAAACCCAATCAACGGTGGTTATTTACCATAAAGTCTGAGCACCAGACAGCAAACTGCAAAGGATAATTTAGATGCTGCTGATCTTCCCACATATTGAGCGTGCAGACTAATGGGGCACCGACTTACAAAACGTCAATGCAACCTTTTAATTGCTGACAAACATAAAGCAGCGCACAGTGGCATTTGTGAGATGAACTCAATCCTGAAATCATGATTCGTTAGCGTTTGCAACAACAAAATGGCAACATTTCTGCACTTTAGTGCAGAATTTGTCGGGGAAGAACTGGTAAACAGAATATTTCCAGTTCTGCTGTTTTACTCCTCTGCTTTGGCGCTTCAGCTGTGGATGCATGTTGAGCGTTGCAGACTCACTGCGAGAACAAAAGTGGATGTGAAAGCTCAATCACAGTCTAAATTGTACAACAGAGCAGAGAGTCTGCTTGGCAGTCACACTGGTGAGACAGGGAGGAGGTTGGAAGGAGAAAAGATGGGGAGGGAGGGGGGGAATCTGGAAAAGAAAAGACATGCCTTTGTGTCTGTTTACCCTCCTCACGGTGCATGCTGCATATGAGCTGCTGGGTGACTTGCAAAATAAAGCACTGGCAATTAAGAGGCAGATTTCTCCCACGTTCGTATTTATCTGCGACGCTAAAAATAAAAATCACAAACACGTTGAATATGTCACATTGCTTTCTGTAGCATGAAGGCAATGTGCCACAGCCGCCGTGCAGCCCTTCTACCTCAGGCACTCCACTGGCAACATTTTAAAACTACTCGCTTTGGTTTTTCCCTGTCTGCAATCCTTTCCGCTTCCTGACTGCTCCCCCTGTAGAAGGCATAATGCATCATCTTAGGAGAGAGCCTATAGTGGCCTAATTTAGCAGCCAGGGAGAAACACCGGTGGACATTGGCCTGCTAATGAATGAATGAGGCTGACAAGTGAATTCAGGAAAGATTATAGACTGAGGGGGTGAGCCTCCCACAAGGTCCAGCTGTTTAGACAGAGCCTGATGCCTCCTCAGAATAATAATGCCTTCAAACTGAAGCTGAGAAAACAGATTCTTGACAGAGCTGACCGCAAGGAGTTTGAATTATCCAGCTTTATTCTTGAAGAAGAGCAAAGACAAGAAAAGAAACGGACGACTGAAAGGTAGTCTCACGTCATGATCAAAATTTGTGTCTTCCTCCACTGTTGCGTGTTGACATCTGAACACAGAGGCGACGGGCGCGTGTACACATCCTGCGGGCAATGAGTAAACAAAGGCAGCCTCGGCCTTGGAAAGCCACACACCTGTGACCGGTGGAAAAGCAGCAGGCGCAGCAGTGTTCATTAAAGCGGCCGGTCCTGACAGTGAGGCCTTTAAGAGGCCAACGGGAGCGACAACTCTGCAGCTACCTTGGGACCAAAGAGGGGAAGGCATCAAGGTGAGTAATGCAATTTCAGCCTGAATAATGGAGCACTTTCCTCAGGTTTGACATTCATGAATTTCTCTGGCAGTATGGCCGAACAGAGCAACAGCACCTGCAAGCTATTCATGGTTCCCCAGCAAAAAAAAAAAAAAAAAAAAACTGGTTTACAACATTCACAGGTTTACAATTACTTCGAGCATGACTGCTGGTCTGTAGATAATCTCCCAGAAAGTGGTTCATGAATTAAAAATAACTCCAATTATATGGGATCTAATCTGATAATGTAATGTGAAAATTTACATTTAGGAAGCTGCGAGCCTACATCAGCAAACATCTATGTCTGTTCTGGTTCATTTTTATCCCCTGGAATAATTTATAAAAAAAAAAATAATAATAATTTCAAGAAGGAGAATTATTCTCACTTTTCTCATGGATTGCCCAGCCAGATCTCATTTTCACAGGCTATCTGATGTGAAGTGGCAATAACAGAGGATTCATTTACAAAGAGGCAGAATCCTCTGATGAGACTTGTGGCCCACAACAATAATGAGCACGGAGTAAACAGAAGTTTACTGTAAGCCAAAAGAGAATGTAGAAAAATCTGATCCTCACACTGGAGTTTAATGTTGAGAAAAAAGTTATACGGTGCATCATCTCTGTCTGTTTCGTTTTTACACAAACAGAAACCGAGACAAACACAAGACTTCTGTAACAACATACTTTGTATGTTTGCATGTAATCTCACAAGTGGTTATCATACAAGACAAAAATACAATGCACACAGTAAATTACCTTTCTGTGGTTAGTTATTCTGAGATTGGTGCACGAGGTCATGTTGCTTTCTGCTGAGTGTGCAGCCAAAGCTGCAGATCCTTCTGAATGATACTCTGAGGTCATATCCTTGTGTAATACTGATATTTGTTGTAGCGTGTTGTATGTCTCTGTGTGTCCCTTTTTAATGAGGTAACATTGATAAAACTATTCACTAAGTGTAAACTTATTTAAGTGTAGAACCACCAGACTGAGGAACAGCTTCTACCCAAAGGTGGTTACTCATGAATCTCTAACCAGAATATTCACTGTGAAAAAATCACATCATGTTGCTGCTGATCTGTTTCATGCTGCTGCTGATCTGTTTCATGCTGCTGCTGATCTGTTTCATGCTGCTGCTGATCTGTTTCATGTTGCTGCTGATCTGTTTCATGCTGCTGCTGATCTGTTTCATGCTGCTGCTGATCTGTTTCATGCTGCTGTGTTCAGTCGTGCTCATCTGCTCACACAGACTCGTGTGTGCTGCTGTTCGTCTTATTGTTTTTATGCTATTAGTGCTTAGTGTGTTTTTAGTTTAAAATTTTCTTAGTTTATATCTTAGATCTTATTACTGTTTTTTTTTTTTTTTTTTTACAAACATTGTAATGCTTTTGTTGGATGTAACAGGGACCCTGTGTACACAATTTCATTCCACCAAATGTACCACATGTAGTGGAATGACAAAGAACCTTGAATCCTTGAATACTTAAAGATGAGACTGAAATTTCAGAATACAGAAGAGAATATTTATCAGAGAAAATAATAGATTTCTACCATTTTTATGTTTTTGGTAAATTAATATGTGGCATATATTAATTCCATCCATCCATCCATCCATCCATCCATCCATCCATCCATCCATCCATCCATCCATCCATACCCACTTTTTCCTTTACGGGTCCCGGGAGCCACTTGAGTTCATATCTAGCAGTCACTGTGAGAGAGGAAGGAGACACCCTGGACAGGTCTCCAGTCCATCACAGGGACACACAGAGACAAATGAGACAAACATTCACTCTCTCACTCACACCTAGGAACAATTCAGAGTTGCCAATCAGCCCAACATGCATGTTTTTTAGTCTGTGGGAGGAAACTGGAGTATCTGGAGAAAATACATGCATGCATGGAGAGAACAGACAAACTCCACCCAGAAAGGCCCCGGGCCAGGATTTGAACTAGTGACTTTTTCACTGGGAGGTAACAGATCTACCAGTTGCTGCCCCCAACTTTACATATCCGTTTTAATTTGTATTTTTTGCTGACAGTGTCCAACTGAAAACATTATTTTATCTAAAGCCATCACAAAAGCAACTTTAGAATACCTCCTAGTATGTCTGTGCAACTGTCTTTTTAATCAACAATGTTTTTGAAAGTAAAAATAAAAACTGGTTTGTTCTTTAAATATTCTAAGAATTTCTTGTAAACGAGTCCAGGCTCAACCTGTATAAGGTTGAACAAATGAATCTTACAGCGGGTCACAAGGTTGAGATCAGGTTTCAGTTTATATGAGAGATTCTCAGACGCGCTGAGTTGCACATGAAAAGTTGTGGCACATGCCGTAATAAACCATTTACATTAACTTTTGTTAGTTTGCATCTTAATAATGAGGCCACACACACATAATTGTCAACCACTGTTGGTGATCTTGTTGCTACATCTGGGAACACACAAAGCACAGAGATCGATGTTATCAGCTTCTCTTTCTAAAAGCAGTACACCTGGTGACTGCGTACAACCATCAGAACAACATAAAGTCAGATCTGATAGCGTTCCCAGATTAGACGTCCAACGTTTGAGGTAAATGAAATGCAGCAATGTTTTTGTTCATCTCCAGTCCTTTGGTTTTTGTCAGTCTTGCCACCCCTTTTGTTCTGTTTTCTGCTCAGTTTTAGTTCTGTCAAGTTTTGAGCCTCCTGTTTCTGCAGTGTCCTTGGCAGAGCTTTCTTTCTTTCTTTTTTTAATCTAGTTTATTTTTTCGTAGCCTGCCTGCTCTCTGCTGCCTAACTCTGCTTGGATCATTTTCTTCTCCAACCCTGGTTTGTGATGGGACGTAGCAAAGATTGTAACATTTAAGCAGATACGGAGCACTCTTAAACTCAAAGTGCAATGTTGCTAATAGAAAATGTTCAAGGTTTTTCTTTTTAGCTTTGTTTTATACAAAGTATTTTCCTGAAGGAAAACGTTTGACTGCTCCTGAATACTTTGTTCTCTAAGCTAGTTTGGCTTTTTCTGCATGATTTAATGTTGAGGTATAGCAGTGCAGTGAACACCATTTCCTCGCAGCAAGGGGGTTAATTTTAATAGCTTATTATGTATTGTCTGAGTATGAGTGTCCATATCTGTCTCCCTGTGATGGACTAGCGACCTGTCTAGGGTGTAGACTTCCATATAGCCAGACTTCGGCCTCCTGTCTCTCTGTGCAAGATAAAAGAGGGTATGGAGAGTAGGTAATTATCAGTTTGCTCCATTGCCCTGAAATTTTCTTCACAAGGCCTAGAGGGGTGGCGTACAAGATTACACAATTCCAGTGCTAATTTGTCCAGAAAATCTCTGAATGAAACTGTGTGAATATAGAAGATATTGTGGAATGGAAGGAGTCCTGGTGAGTGAGCTGCAAGCTGACATGCGATTACTGCTTCACATTCGTCAATAACCTAAATAGCAATGTGTCAACACAAAGACATTCATCATTATTGATCAGCAGAGAGCCTCAACCTCTATTTTGGATGCGATACGAAACAAAACAATTTCATCTGTGGAATCAACTCCCCTGTGCTCCACCAAGGGTGTCACTCGGGATAAATTGTATTGAAGATCTCCTGCAGTGAACCACACCTTTTCAACCAAGTGTGAAGAAAGTCCAGACCAAGTCCTCATAAATTATTTGTTGTGTGTGTAAAAATAGGATAGGGAACCTCATCCTGCAATACCAATTTATATGTTAAAGGTATGACTCAGAAAAATTATGAATTGATATTTTACCTGTTATACATGGCTCTTTGAATAACTTTAGTTTGACAAAACAGTACAGGTAGTCCTCGGTTTACGGCCGAGATCCATTCTAACGGCTTGGCCGTATACCCGATCCGGCCGTATCTGCGGCCGTATACGCGGATTTTCAGCCGTAAAACGAAACCGAAACTAAACGGCCATCGGTAACATCTTTTTAAACACGTTTTTTCAATGTAAAACAACTTCTAACGGCCATATTAATGTTTCTAAATGTGTTTTAATGTGTTTCCAAGCAGTTAGCTAACAAAATACCCTAAAAAAAAAAACGAAAAAAAGATAAAATGCTGCAAAAAAAGTCAGCGAGGGTTGATGACGTCACTGGGGGGCGACGGCCGTATATGTGAAACGCCGTAAACCAAGTCCGCCGTAAACCGTAAGCACATATACTACCTGTATAACTCTTGATGGTACTGGCAAGCTAATGCCTAATCCAAGCGGTGTTGAGCCACTGAGATCTATTTTTTCAAACTAATGCCACTCACAAACTGTCTGTAACAGGTACAATAATAACATTATATTTGTTTAAACAACCCATTTCAAAAGATGTGAATTTGTTTTTGATTAAAGTCTGTTCCTGGGCAAGTGGTGATAGAACATTTTTTGTGACAATGGCGGCAAATACAATTGAACACCCATCCCTGATATGTATTAGCACAGCTTTACAGAGTAAATGAGTAGGTTGGGTATATAAATAACAGATCTTTAAGATATGAATACCTGAATTCTTTAAGCTTCTGCATGTTTCCTAGCAGCCAAGTGATGCAAAAAAAAAAAAGTGATTCTGGAAACTATGGCAACAGTTTGTCTGTATGTTTCTGTTGCTTCAAACCCGATTCAACATGATAGTGAATGTTCATATGAGCTCTAAAGTTGAGTAGAATTTGAGTTATAAACATTCACACAGTCCACACTTTCCTGCTTTGGCTGTTTTTACCTGAAGCTGAGGATCCTGCTCAGGATTAGTGGGTGAAACAATAAAAGTATTGCATTGTAATGCCTCACACCGCATCAAACGGGATGCTTGGTGCCAAATACGTACAGAAGAAATCATTTATCAATTTCCTGTATCAATCAGTTTTCTTACCTCAAGGGTGGCTTTACCTGAGTTTGAAGGAGTTTCCAACAAACAGGTGATCTTCGTTTGAAGTGGCTCCATCTTAATCCCCGATACAGAGACCGGGCAATAAGCCTCTCCCTCAAGGCCCCATTAAAGCAAAACCCAGGGTCTGCAGGTTTGATATTCATCGCCTGGGCAACCTCTGCCATCAACACGTTTTGAGCCACGTGAGAATGATCACAGCTTATTAAAGTGGAAATAATGACTGCTCTGCCTCCGGCATGAAATATTTAACAAGGACAAAGGAGATGGCTCAAAGGTGATTCATATCTGAGTTTAAAAAGAACGAGCGTGGACAATACCATCTATACAGGAAGCGCAGACGACCCTTTGCTAACCTGCGCTGAGAAAGGACTGTCTGCAGTTGAAATTTGTACCTCAGTGCAGGCAGAAACAGAGATGTGTGCGCTGAATTAATGTTTATTAGCTGTAACAATGACACGGGTATGAACGCAAGCAACTTCCAGCACACCGCACCTCCCCTTATTGACCTCCCAGCATTCACTGTGCACACAAAGCAGCTTTATAAAATCAAGTTTCAACCGTGTGTTCATTTTCACTCATCATTTCAGTCAAATTATCTTTCTCCTAGCAGGCTCAGAGCATGTAGAGCATCCAATTTCTGGATGTGAGATTATTGATGTATTTTTCCATCTAACTTTGGTAAATTAGCTCTTTCGGCCCCATGGGAAAATCTGTGAAAGGGAGGAGAGTGAAAATGTTCTCCATCAAGTGTGATTGAATTGGATTTTACAAGATGAATTGCCAGGACAAGAGTTTATCCCAATTAGATTGCTGAGAGGCTTCAGTCCTTCTGCGGCCACTCTGTTCAACAGCAATTAGGGTCAGCCTTTAGTTACCAGGCTCCTTCATTGTGAGAAGATGTTTACAATTTGAGCAGAAAGTAGATAAATTCAACAGAGCAACATTTGCAGCAGTGAAAATGTGGTTTGTGGTCAGAGCCAAGACTTCACAAAATTACAGATCTGACAGCCAAAACATGAGCTGAGGAAAATACAGCTGTCTCTTCTATAGCCCACACATCTTTTAATCTATTCGAATACAATGCAGCTGCCTCTGGTTTCTTGTTTGGCCATCCGTCTTCCTCTCACATATTTTTTTTTACCCCCTTTGATCTAACCTGTATGATTTGCAGATGCAGAAGCTCGGAGTGTCTTCCATCTATCACGAGGACCACATTTAGCTCAGATAGTTACAATAAAGCTGATGTCTGTAAAGTACAGAGGTGCTACTTAATAGTCTTACCTTGCCCAGACTTGGGCCCCACGTGTATCTCAGACTGAAAACACAGACAGCCAAAGCCAGGAAGACCAGAGCCAGGGTAAGAACCACCCACTGGCAGGAGTGATACTTGGGCTTCTTCTCTTTTGCAGCTTCAACCTGCAAGCAGAACAATTATTTTTCCAAATCAAGAAAACATTACTGTCAAATTAACTGGACATGCAGTAAAACAAGTGCTTACAATAATTAAAATAAGACAAGAAAGTTAGTATTTCAGCGGCACTGTTCGTCTACCAGTAGGGACGCAGCAATGGAGAGAGATCAAGTGCAATGGAAAATGATTTACGCAGTCTGGTCTGCTGGGGTCCCTTAGACGAAAAGTTTTATGTGTCGAGCTTTCTGCTCAGCTCAGTGAGACGTGGCAGACTGCCTCGGAGTTCAGAGCAAACGAGAAGGGGCTTCGAAATTACGAGTAGACAATAATTTTGGCAAGCGGTAACCACCCAGTTTACTTTTTTTATTCCTTTCTGTGTTTGAGAAGGAGCAAAGAAAAGCAGAGGGTAAAAAAAAGTCAGGTCTGTTAAGTAGCACTGACACCAGCTACTGTTTGTAAAACTGATCTTGTGTTTCTTATGCAACACAAATGAAGGAGTTTGGTTTGGTTTTGCGGTTAGGTTTGCATTGCAAGGCAAATATGATATTTCTGCTGGAAGCCGCTTCAGCTACTTGCTGCTGTCATCTACAAATATCCCCCCAAAACCCATGCAAATATCCAAATAGTGTGAAAGTGACAGTGAATGAAGGTTTGCATGAATCACTATGAAATGCTGGCGATAAGAGCTGGCAGCAGTGTTTTATTTTGGTCTCGGCCTTTATTAGACATGATTTGATGTGGTGCTATCTACAACAGGTAAGATATTCATTGTTTATAATCTTTCCACAAAAGATTTGAACCATCCCATTAATGTCATATGAAGTCATATCTGGAGCTCCATATGTGGTACCCTGTGATGGACTGGGAAGTGATCGCTGGAGATGGGCACCAGCTCGGATGAAGCTCAACTTGAGACCTTCAAATTTAATTGCACTTGTGCTGAAATGTTTAATATATTTTTTCAAAAAATCATTTACCATATTTCTTCTGAATTTAAGGCACTTAAAATTATTTTAATTTTCTCAAAAATCGACAGTGAGCTCTGTGTATTAATTCTGGTTGTGCTTACTGACCTCAAACCAATTTTTATGTGGTACAACATAATGTTGAGTTATTGTGAATGAGATGAATAAAGTTTGACTCATCTGACTGTTTTGTGTCGCTTAATACGCCTTATAATCTAAAACATACGGTAGTATAACCCTTAAAACAGGATTTCCTGTTTTACTGGAATCGTGTTTTAAAAGTCTATCATTTAATTTGACCTTTCTAATAAATGTTTCCATAGATAAGATAATAGCACACATTAATCCATTCCCGCAGCAGGCACATATGGAGAACACACAACTAGACATGTCACAGAAAGGTTGCATTTGTTCAACTTCTTTTTGAATTATAACTTTGCCCGCTGTAGTTAATTCCCAAAGCTTAAGGCCACAAATTAATAAAGATGAGCTTTTGTTCCTTTGGAGCTCCAGCAGGGAGAAAATGAAAGCTCCTCATTCACACTGGACCACATTTGAAGGTCTCCGAGGATAACAGAAAAGCAGATATGTTTTTTTTTTTAAATGGGACCAACTTCAATTAGCAAAATTGGTGTTGCTTATCTTTGTGTCTTTTAAAAATATGATAAAGCAGCTTTGGTTTCCTATTGTGGCTGAGGTTGTTATAGTTGTTAGGCAGAGGGCTAGTTCACATAATGACTTTTTAAATACACATGGCAATTATTCCTGAATTAATAACTGCTTACTTTTAATGCTGTTTAAAAAGTCACAAAGAATGCAAAGTAAATGTTCCTTAATAGCTTTTAATATTGAAAGAAGTATTAAATTATGTGGAGATGTGATTGGTTTTTGATGCCATACAGCAGGATTGATCAAGTATTTTAGCAGTGAGGCAAAGCGTAATGCCAAAATATAAATTATCAGGACATCTTATACGTCTGCTTTTCCATTTGATGAAGGTATACCCACACAATTCTTTAGCCCTGGAAAAGTGAAGCTCTTCAAAGTATTGTTAATCCCCTGAGCATAATGAAAAACAGATCTACAGCCAGAAATTCCACACTCTCAGAATTTCTCAGAGAGAAGAAGATTAAAAAAATAAAAAATAAAATACTGGATGAAATCCACGCTCATGTGGCAGGTTGCATAAGCAGTGGAAACTTAACTTGAGGACAAACCTCTCTCTCTGGCTGCGCTTTGAATATCAAAAGCTCTGGGGGAAAAGGTGGGATGGAAAGACAGACAGACAGACAGACAGACAGACAGACAGACAGACAGACAGACAGACAGACAGACAGACAGACAGACAGACAGGAATAAAGACGGGGACGGAGACAGTGTGAGCAGTCTGAGTGCACAGCATCCGCCAACTAGTGTTTAAAGGTTTAGGAGTTCAGAATCAGCCAGGCAATTCCTCCTGAGCTCCGGGAAGAAAAGTGCCCAAAGCCCCCTGTTGTTTGCAAGCCAAGAACGAGCACTTTCTTAAAAAAATAAAAATAAAAAAGCAGAAAAAATGTAAAAATAAATCGACAACCGCTCGCCTACATAAGCAACAAGCTGAGGCGGTGGTTCGTCACACCAAACCAAACTTATAAGAGTTTAAATTCCTATGAAGGCTAAAAGAGGCCACAGGTGATTTTCTTATTCATAACCACTCTCCATCACGTACTGCAGATTCTGCATGTGCATTTGCTGCAGTAACCTTTTCCTTTGATGCACGGTGAGAAAAAAGATAACTTCTGATAAATACATTTATATATGTAATATGAAAGGCTGTGCTGTGAAGTTCACCTGTTGCAAAAATACAAAGAGAAAATGAAAAGTTGAATTTCAGAGCCCTAAAGCTCCGTTTGGTCCTTTTCATGCTTCTGGAAAAGAAGCAGATAAACGAGGCAAAGTAAATAAAAAGGCTATTTTAAAAGATTGAAATATTTAACTTAAATCTTTCACTTTATTTCACATGATTTTTTTCATTTTCAACGTAGCAGCTCTGCAAACTGCCACTACAGCTGAAGCTCCTACAACTAAAACTAAATAAGTTATATATAAATATTTATTTAGCCCTTTTTGCAGCAGGTTAATTAACTGTGGCTAAAAACAAATGATGAAGAAAACAGACTCACATCTCTCCACAGAATTTGATGACTGCTGGACTGACTGCTGGCTTCCATGATGCAACCCTGCACAGGAATCTTTCCGAAGCTCTTAGGAAAATACCAATGCTTTTTGGAAGGCAAGGCGTCCGAGCTTCATTCCACGGCTGTAATTTGGGGGTGTGCTGAAAGGGAGGGCACTTTTAGATGGAGTGGAATTACCGAAACATTTGTGATACCCGTTAAAGCAAAGCAGATGTCCCTCCTGCTGGTGTGCTTCTGTTTGAAAGGTGGGAAGCCTCGAACAGTTTCAGGCTGGACTAGATTAAATTCCAAAGAATATTAAGATGATAATTCTGCACAGACTTCCTCATGCCCATTGTATCAGAAAACTCAGTTATAACAAACTAGTTATATTATGTGAATGCATTGAAACATCATTAGTTTGTCTTCTTTTCTTTCAGCAGCTTCATAAAGATTTCAAATAGGTTCCCTCGCTGAGTCGGCACGCTCACAAAGACAAAGAAAACAGGTCAAGTAAACAACAGCCGAGATGACTAAAGAACTGTTGGACAAAATCATCGCAGTTTTTATATTAAAGGAATTCATACTTGTGCACAGACTGAATGAAAAGAAATAAAAATGATTTGAGACTGGTATTTGAGGACAAAAGTTTACAGGTCAAAATACAAAAGCAAAAATAATAAATTAATACAATAAAAAAAATCTTCCATTGAATCGACTAAACGTTTGGTTAAAATCCTGAACATGTTATTTTCAGAACATCTTTACTCAGAATTTTCTAACTTTCAAAATCACACACTATTGAGAGAAGCTTACACCACTTGAGAAATGTTTTCTACTCAAATAGTTCAGTTTATAAAAGGAGTGAAGTCTGAAACTGGTTTTAAATTCAATTCAGTTTGTTTATATAGCACCAAGTCACAACAGAAGTTATTTCAGGACACTGAACATAAACGTTCAGATATCGATGTATCGATGTATCAATGTATCAATGTATCGATGTATCGATAATATTTATTTGAGGAGCAGACTGCATTGACTGTAGCTCCATCGCAGAACTCTCATTTTGAGCAAGCATGAAGGCGACAGTGGAAAGGAAAAACTCCCTCATGAGGAAGAAACCTTTAATAAAACCAGGTTCAGGACAAACGGCCATCTGCTTTGACTGGCTGGGTTTGAGAGTCAGAGTCAGAGATTTTTTGTCATTCGCACCACATGTGGTACATGTGATGAAACGAGATTATGTACACAGAGTCCCAGTTACATCCAGCAATAAATTGTAAAAGAAAAACAGTAATAACATCTAAGATATGAACTAAGAAAAACATCAATTAAAAATGCACTAGGCACTAGTAGCATAAAAACATCACTTCGAACAGCAGCACAAACATGAGTCTGTGTGAGCAGATGAGCACGAATGAACACAGCAACATGAAACAGATCAGCAGCA
>JARVLU010000952.1:11767537-11789338 GCA_031762415.1 Simpsonichthys santanae | reverse complement strand
TAAGGAGTGTCATAACTTTCTCATGATAGTCTTTCTGGTTCAAAATCACTGTGCACCTTCCTTTGTCTGCTGGGAGAGTCCAGATGACCAGACAGAATATTGTTGGATTCTATACCTGGATCATTGAGCATGAACTTTGGTGCATGTACAATATGTTGCGTGATAATTTATTGTTGTTTTTTGTATGTGTGTCTACAAAGTTTTTGTCATTGTTTTCTCCCTCTAGTTGAGGTTGTGCCATGAAAAACAGTTTAGTCTCATAAATCTGAGAAACAGATACCTCCCACCCCCAGCCAAACGGTGCACAGCATTCTTAAATGGATTTCTAATTTGATTTGAAATAAAAATTCAGACATTTTAATTCAGATTTAACAGTTAAATGGGAGAAAGTAAGTAATTTAAAAATAATATAAAAGTGAAAAATGATGGTACAATATATCATCACTGAATCTAATAAATGCTTCAAGTGGGGATCAAACCAACAAACACTAAGTTTTATAAGACCACTGCTTCAAACTTTGTCACTCCACAGTCACTCAATCACAAGCCATGGAATTGTTTAAACCATGTTGGCAGGGATGTCCTGTTCTTTGACTTTCTTCTGTTCTTCTCAGTTTTCTGTTCTGGTCCCCTCTGTCTGCTCCAAGTGGATTTAAAAACAGAATATCTCCACTGTTGGTCTCAGCAGGTTTCACTGAAGCTGTTCCTGGTTTGAGCTCAGGTCAGGTCTAGGTAGAGGTCAAATCTTCTTCTTTCGGCTGTTACCTCTTCAGGGGTCACCACAGCGAGTCATCCTCCTCCACCTCACTCTATCCTCTGCATCCTCTGTCCTCACTCCATCGTGTCCTCTCTAACTGCATCCATATATCTCCTCTTTGTCTTTTCCTGGCAGCTACATTTCTAACATCCTAAGGTAGAGGTCAAATCAATGTGGTAAAACCAGCCGAATGTGTCCACAGGCAGAAATCAGACGCCCCGAATTAAACTCTATTGGATATGCCTGTTCGGGTCACTGGCCACACATTTGGATGCACTTGACGATGCGTATTTTTGAACGGTTCTGCTCCAATAATATGTATTTAAAAAAATGAGCATGAATCACTAAGAATCATTTAAAAATCTCACTTAAATTTGTCAAAATAGCTTTAAAATACACATAACAAAACAAAACAATAAATAATCTACACTGTTTATTATGAGGAACTATTTTGTGAAGCAAATGATTTATTTCTTTTTTAGAAGGGGCTCTGCCCCACCTGCCCGTATGGACCGGCTGCCACTGTTCTATTTTGAAAAGTATTTGTTTAACTCCTTTTTGCAGCTTTTATGGTGCACCGTCACAGGTCTAGAAGTAAATCAATAGAGTTTATTGGCAGAGTTGGGAGTCAAAACAAGGTAGTCAGATAAACTTCTCACACGAGGTTCAAGTATCCAGAGGCAATCAATGATGCTGGCAAGAAAAGAAGTAAAAAAAAAAAAGAAGAGAACCAAGCTGATGTTAAAACATATAGGGCAAGCAGATAAACTTAGCTGTGGTGAGTTTATTTAACCTAGCAACACGTGATTAAACTGAGCACCTTTACAAAGTAGATAATCATTGATAAATGAGCGTTCAAAGTGGGAGCAGCAAAAGACCAAGAGTAGCTGACAAAGGTAACACACGCATGTGGTTAAAAACGCAAATTGACTGCAAACTTAAAAAACAAATAAAAAAACAAAAAACAAAACATGATACTTATATAAATACATAATTCTCCAGTGGCTTCATATTTCAGAGCTGCAACAGATCTAGCAAACAGTGTCTTCAGTCAGAAACCTGACTGAAGACAAGAAAACTGAAACACAATCACCACTGCACGGACCAAAAAAAATACAGTACTCAAAGGCAGTTTCTTTTATTTTGGTTTTATGGACAGATAAAAGAACAGGGACACTTGATGGGACAGATGGAAAGGCTGTGACTGGATCACTAATGGACACAGGGCAGCACTTTAAGTCAAACCCCAGTGGCGGCGAGGAGGAGCGATAATGCTATGGATGCCGTTTTTTTAAAGAATCTGTCTTGTCAGACTGGAGTTGGACTGAAAAAGAACCCCAAACTATTGTCAGTTTCTTAAATAACTTCTAAAAGGGTGGCACATCAAAACCACAGCACTTATACCGTAGCTTTAATTTTTAGACATGACATTTCATGAACATATTTTTTGGACTATAAGGTGCTCTTAAAATCCTTCAATTTTCTCAAAAATCAACAGTGCGCCATATGTATTAATTCTTATGCTTACTGACCTCGAACCGATTTTATCCGGTACAACAGAGAGTTACTGTGATTTTAGTTCAATAAAGTTTGACTTATATGATTGTTTTGTTTCGCTTAATGCTCCTTATAGTCCGAAAAATGTGGTACACACAATAATTTGCCACAAGACAGGCATACATCAGCCTCCTTTTGACACAAAGGTTTAACCTTCAGTGACATCATGCATTGACTCATACAGACCGCTGAATTCTGAAGAATAAACTATATGTTGTTATGAAATTATGTGCACATTACTGAATGCAAGGGTTTCATGGTGGGCAGATGGGTGGCACAGCAACTAACAGCAAGAAGGGCAAAGTCAGATTTTGTTTGTGCAAGTCTTTCTGTGCACAGGTAGGATCCTCTTCTTGCCACTGTGTGGATATTTCCTACTGACCAGAAACAATCTAGTCAGATTAATTGGAGATTTGAGGATATAGTGTGGCGCTTGAATGTTTGTTAACCCTTTAGAATTTTCCATATTTCTGCATAAATATGATCTAAAACATCAGATTTTCACAAAGTTCTAAAAGAACCCAGTTAAATAACTGACAAAAATATTATACTTGTATATACTGTATTATATTAAAT
Source organism: Simpsonichthys santanae (assembly GCA_031762415.1). NCBI lineage: Eukaryota > Metazoa > Chordata > Actinopteri > Cyprinodontiformes > Rivulidae > Simpsonichthys > Simpsonichthys santanae. The sequence continues at coordinate 11,786,448 of JARVLU010000952.1, read as the reverse complement.
ATTGTATACTTATACTTGTATATATTTATTGAGGGGAAAAAAATCATCCAATATTTGTCATTTACAATCTCATCTTGAATTAACTTTTAATCCTAGAGGTTCATATACTTTTGCCGCTCGTAAATATGTAATATTGAAACAGTTTGGCAGACTGTTTGGTTTTGGAGCTGCTGTTTTATTAAAATTTGTATTGGTTTCTGTTTTTATATTTGTCAAGGATTTTTGTTATTAGTTTCTGTTGTTCCTGTGCAAATCTTCTTTTTATTTCATTTTGGTAAAATAGTTCCTGTTGTGCTTTTGGTTTTGTTTCTTCCTGTTTTTGTCACACCAACAGTTTCCATTTAACCTAGCTTGCAGCTTATAGTAACAATCATTTAAGTCTGCCAACCGCCATAAAACAAAACAAGAAGAAGGGGGACCTCATTAGTTCCCACCACAGACATTAATGCATATTAATGTCTATGGTTCCCACCCGTACTAACGCCACAAATCTGTGAGTGCCTGTTAGACGCTATTCAACAATAAAGTGACTATAGTGCATATGTTATTTTGGTTATGACGGGTGTACGATAATTTCCCTCAAAATACGATAATTTTGTCTCCAGTACGATAATCCTACATTTCTCACCTGGCAACACTGATTTAGATTCTCAAGTACGATAATCCTACATTTCTCACCTGGCAACACTGATTTAGATTCTCAGTTCCCTTTGCTTGTCCCTCAATCCTTGACATTCCTAGTCTGTTTCTCCTCAGCGTTACGTTGTTGCTTATTTAAACCGTGCAAGCCTCATTTAGTTTCCCTTGTTTCAAAAACTTTAGTTGTTACAGCACGGACAGAATTTTCATTCATTTAAATTTTTTTACAGCATAACGTTAGTGAAAAGAATCACAGTCAAGCATGAACTTGTGGAAAAGTGAACATTTGGCCACTGAAGTGAACATAAAGCAAACAACCATCATTTAGTGCAATATCACTTTCACACCTGTTGGTTTGCAACAACAGGCACGCTTAGCCGCCATCTTGGAATGTAGCACTGCAGTAATAACCATAAAGATGTAATTTACCTTAAATCTAAAGGAACGAGACAAAGTAATAAATGCGTGCAAGCTACTGTCGGTCTGCTGTCATTCATTCTCAACAGAAGACTTGTCTGAGTTAATACAAAAGGGTTGCGCACACAGGCTGGTTTAATTGGATTATAACAAGAAGCGATCACTTCATTTAATCCTAATCCCCTGTAGAGGACGCCTCGGAATCTCCAGCGATCAAAGTAAACAACTGTTAACTCAAAGATGCAAATAATCTCCTGAAAACCAACATTAAAACAGGGCGAGGAGAACAGAACATTAAACCCTGCAAGGCTGCGAAAAGAGGCTCCACGGCGAGACTGAAGTGGTTCCTAAGCAACGATTCGCCGTAGGGAACTGCAGTGGTTCTATTGAAAACCGGACTATTATGAGAATTAACCTCCAGAATCTCCAAAAGGCTCCATGTCTTGTGCAGTTAAGTACATATTACAAGGCACATAGGGAAAATTACTGCACATTAGAATGAAGCAGGGAGTTGACTTGAGGCAATTATTCATTTAAAATTCTTGGATATCTTGTATTTCTATATAAAAAAGTAGTGAATGTAAAATACTTCTTAAACACTTCCTCAATTGGGAGTCTTCAACACAAAGCAGCAAAGAACTCACACAACTTAAACTAAAAAAAGATCACATGAAAGATATGGAACTGTGAAGTGACAAGCCCTTGAAATGTGTCTGTCTTCAACAGCAGAAGTTAAAGTTAAATGTTGAAAGAGGTCTCTCGAGGTGGAGTGATGCAAGTGAGACAAGACAGGTTGGTAAACAACAGCGGCAGGGAAGGATTAACAATGTTGGCTCAGTAATGAAGAAACGCTTTTTTGATTCGGCAGAATCCAAGGGTAAACGCATGTGGGGAACAAACAAGTACATGTGAAGCATCTGGAATGTCTTCTTCTTTGTTCACTGTCGTCTGGTGATGAAGTAAATCAGAGAGGAACCAACAGCCAGAGTTGAGTTTGAGTTGTGCAGAGTTTTACGGTAATTACATGCACATTTTACAATGTGTGCTCGCTGACATGTAAAGGTAATAAATGACTCCATACTTTGATGTTTACATAAAAAATTATAGTAGTATTTCTTAAAAGTATGCATATCGCCCACAGCCTTTAATGCCAGAGTTTTAAATTAAGATCTTGCGAAAAGGGCAGAGCTGATCCATTTAGGAAAATCCTTGTAAAGGAGTTTATGTGTGATATTGAGAAATATTGCTAGTTTTGTGTTGTCAGAGCTCCAAGTATTTGATAAAGGTTGATTTTAAGTTACTACTATACAAAATTTAGCTTAATATCTGTAAAACTGGCTGAGTCGTATCCTTTTTCATTTTCTAAGTGTGTTGGACATCTTGAAGAGGGTTCACTCCAAAAGTTAATGAGCTGTAGTAATTCACCTTAGTCCTGTGAAGGGCTGGAGACCTGTCCAGGGTGTCCCCCACCTCTCCCACAGTGACTGCTGGAGTGAACCCCTGTGACCGAAAATGAAGAAGCGGGTAAAGATAGTGGATGGATGGATAATTCACTTTATGATCCCTATTTAAAGGATTAAAAAAAAAAAAAAATCCATATATTGATTCGTGACATATTTTACAATAAACAAGGCAAAGTTGACGAATGTGACAAAATAAAAATAAAGTACTTCAGCTAGTCTTCAGAATAATGGTTTTGACTCTCTAATACTACCACACTATATAGGCAAGGGTGGAAGTAACGAATTACAAATACTCACCTTACAGTAATTAAGTAGATTTTTTGGGTACTTGTACTTTTGTGAGTATTTTTTTCAAGTGTGTAATTTTACTCATACGTAAGTACAATTTAGGCCATGTAATCTACTTCACTATTTTTAAAATCAGAAGTCGCTACTGAGTACAGCCACAAATTGAATTAATATTCAAACTGTTCATCTTTGTAGCTAATAAGGCTCTCAGATCACGAATGCACCTATGATGTAAGCAAAGGACAACTCCGTAGAGTAGAGAGTATGTGAGATTTATGTACCGAAGATTTGAAGAAAAATCCAAAATGGAGACAGTGGATAACACTGTCAACAGAGAGAATGATGAGGTAAAGGCTGAGGACGAGTGCCCGTGGTCGTACCTGGGTATGAAGTATGCAAAGATCTTAGAAGTTGTCACTGTCATCAGTTTGCCTGGTGCTCAAATATGACGGAGCTTTTGAGCATCTGAGAAATGTTCTTTGAATGTAGCGATTATATATTGTAAATCAAAATGAATGTCTTCTATTGACAACACAATCAAACCAAGTGGTTAAAAAGTTATTAATACTCTGAGTAGTTTTTGAGGAGTACTCTGTACTTTTACTTAAGCATTTTTATTTCATCAATACTTTTAACTTGTAACTGAGTACAATTTAAACTGTGTGACAGTACTTGTACTTGAGTACAACTTTTCAGTACTCTTTCCACCTCTGGTTATGGATCAACATACATGTAAACTTTGCTCTTTGGCGTTGGGCAATACAAAAGTTTGGTAATACTTTTTATTGCATCATGATCCCATATTGATCTTGATCTTATGACACCTGTCAGTTTTTACTCTCAGCCAATCAAAATGTTTTGAAACAGATTTGTGACATAACCTTGAAGAGTCGATTGTTTTTTCCTGGTGCAGAGATAACAGAAGGCGAGCCTGTGATTGTATACGTCGCCAATTTGACTCCCCAGACAAACACCATGAAAAATGTGGGTGGGATAGGTGCAGCACCCACACCTGCCTCCACCAGGCCCCTGGTTGGTGCCCATGTCCAGTCATCACTGTGTGAGAGTTGGGGGACACCTTAGACAGGTCTCCAGTCCATCACAGGGACACATGGAGACAAACGAGACAACTATTCACTCCTCACCCACACCTAGGGACAATTTAGAGTCACCATTCAGACTAACATGCATGTTTTTGTTCTGTAGGAGGAAACCGGAGTACCTGGAGAAAACCCACACATGCACTAGGAGAACTTTCAAACTCCACTCAGAAAGATCCCCAGATGAGATTTGATCCATTGACCTTCTTGCTGAGAGGCAACAGCTCTACCAACTGCCCCACCTTGCCGCTCGCTGAAACAACCATTAGGTGTAAATCTTTTGGTACCTGACACAAATACAACCAGAATAACCATAAATTACAATGAACAAAATAAAATCACCTAAACTGGCCCCCATTCAATAAAAATAACTGCAGACAGAAAAAAAAAATCTGTCTTGTCCAAAAGAACTAGATCAACAACTTTTAGCAAAAAAATTACTAAATGCAATATTATAAGAAGAACAAAAGCACAAATGCAATGTGAACACTGGTAAATGACCCATTGACCATAGCTGAGGCTCATCTTTTAACTTTAATTATTTCTTCCTGACAAGCACAGTGGAGGCGACTCGGCCCAGTCACTTCCCGAGGCGAGGGCAGCACCTGCTGAGCACAGAAGTCAACATGTGCACAATCAAAAGCAAAATACAAAGCCTTCAGAAAACTAACTGCCGGGCTTCAGGAGGATTTAAAGGGCTGCACCTTAATAAAAATGTTGCTTTTTGCCTTTAGTTATCCAGTTCAAATTTAAGAAGCTGGACCTGAATAAAGTAATAAAAACACAAACGATTGAGGACAAAACTCCCAAACAGCCTCTCCACAGGCGCATGGCTCAACAGCAGAGAACCAGCTCCTCAGGACAAGACTGCACACCTACACCCCAAGAAGGGACGCTCTTTTGAGAATCCCAATGTTCATATAAGACAGATGGTTTTACAGGGGGTGAAGAAAGATAAATACGTCAAACTAGAAAAACAAACTTTATACATAAGAGGATGTCTCATATTTCAGCTTTCTAAAACTTATAATGGCGTGACATTATTCTGTTGGATTGCTGGACACCAGCTCCACACAACTTGGAAAGGAAAAGATGGTAAAGAAAATAGATGAATGGATGCTTTTGTTTCCATTTTTTTTTTTTGTTGCATATTCTATAATCTATTTTTGGTTTTATATTGTCATTATTTTGATTTTTTTTGCATTAAGCACTTATAAAATGTTATAAAATGACAGTTGAGTATTGTTGCCACTTACATAAACACAGTTCCTCCTAAAACTATTTACCTTTCACTTCTGCAAAGTACAAAAAGCTATTTATTTCTCAGAACTGTACCAAAATTACCAGATGATTGTTCATAAGTGGAGGTCATTACCTCAGCTTGGATTTGATGTGAACACCATAAAATCAAGAGAGTAAAATATTGTATTACTCTTTCTTGTGAGATTTCAACACCAAAATTAAATAAATTCAACATAACTTAAACACTGACTGCTTTTTCCTGTGAATCAGGGTATTTATAAGTTTGTGATTGATTTTATAATACATGTAAACAACTTTTGGTGGTTTACAACAGAAATTTACATTAATACAAATGTTTGAACATACAAAATACTTGTGCATTTTTTGCAAGAATCTTTTATTTAAAAAAAAAAGTTTGGTCTTCACTTTTTAAAAATAGTTCAATATTTGATGTGAATCTGTCATGTAAGGAGTCCTTTATTAAACAAGTACGGTAAAACAGACATAAGACAAAAACACAAACCAAACACTTCCTTCGTCTCGATATTTCTAAGCTGAGGAACAAAACACATTTGTTCACTGATTAATTATCATGATTTGCTTCTGTGAAGAGTGTATTTTGGAGGTTGCAGTATATTCAAATGAACCTCTACGTTTTGAGAACCCTAATTCAAAGAGGACTTTTAAATTATTTTATTACAGCATTTTTTTCCCTCCTCCTTTCATCAGATAAAGCAATAGATGACACACTACATAGTAAACAGAGACGGCTAATTTACTTTTCTGCTTTATATCATGTATATTCCAATAATTCTCAGTTGGGTCATCTGGACAGTTTCGCCCTCTATCTGGAGGGCGTCAGAGGAGTTCCAGTAAACTGTTTCAAAAAGAAACTGTCCAGATGACCCGACTGAGAATGATTGGATTTGGTACCTGGATGATTGAGCATGAACTTTGTTACCATGCATATTCTTTTAATTTGTTTGACATTATATAATGGTACTATTTATATATTGATGCTCATATTCTGTGGCCAGTGGCTCATCATACGAAGACTGAGGAAAGCACTTAAAGGTGACACTAACAATGAGAAACATAAAAAAGAGGGGCATTTAATCAAATAAACCTACATTGTTAATCTAAAATCCCAGTATTAAAGTTGTAATAGATAATAAAATGAATCATTCTTAAAGGTATTGTTCATATCGTTTGAAGGTGGCTTCTATGGATAGGTTATGAACATTTAACATCTTACCTGTTGTATATACCTTATGAATGACCTCATTTAAGCAAAATAAAGTTTAATTCTGACCTGACTGAGCAGCTAACAACTAAGACCAAGCAAACCCAAAGTGGGCTTCTGCTGTATGAAAACAACACTATTGGAAATTTATTCCCATTTCACAAGAACCATATGTTATTCACAACACTGTCAAGTTTGCATTATGTGGTTATTATGGCATAAATATTTGGATAATTCTGTCAAGTACAGCCCGAATAATCACTACAGCTTTCATTACATGCAACTATTTAAGTTCCGCAATTCATGCTGTTGGTAAAGAAACAATAATGAACAAAATAAAAATACAAAAATCATGTTGAAGTTTTTTTAATTTAGCATCAATTCCTTATAGCTTAGACTAGCTCTTAGCTCATAAAAGTCTGAATTGCTGTTTTTTTCTTCAAGCTGATGCTGTTCGTAGAGACATCTACAACATGTAAGATATTTATTGCACATAAAACTTTCATAGAACTAGAAACGATCTGAGGTGTTGCTTTATGTGTAGAACTATTTGTGCCACCTAAATTCTAAACATTACCTGAACTATTGTTGTCCTTTAGGTATAAATATTTTTCCATAATGACCTAACCATGATGTTGAAATTGGTTTACACAATAGCGGCACAGTAACAGTATACAGTAGTGATGAAATAAAGGGCAAATCTCAACTTTTATGCCTTGGGCCATGTTTGGAAACTTCTACCCAAGAAACATCCAAAGATTCAGTCAGTAAGAGCTCCATGAGCTCAAATAATATAGTTTTTAATAAACAAGCAACATTTGAGGAAAGTTCTGAAAGTCATCTTTGTATCTTTGGTTTTTACCAAATGCCCCCAAATATACAATTTAACTTTAACCCAACCAGAACTGTAAATAAAAGTAATGAATTATGAAATAGTTGTATCATATTGGGACATTCTTTGTCTTATCGAACAAACTTTCAGCCGGCCAACAGCAAGAGAAGTTTTTGCAAATGTTTTGAGCTTTTGCAAAATGTCATTGCAAGGCTCACACTGTGAAAAGAGCATGACAGAAAAAAAGATCTCAAAAGATAAACCAGTGAACTTGTGTCCACAGAAAATAAAATAAAATAAAATACACATTTACATCACTGTGTGGCAAAATTGAACATGTGCACCTGACATTCAGGGTGCGTATGAACAGAGAGTGCAAGGTGACGAAAGACCACCACGACTCTCAAAAATGAATCCAGCGTCATTTAATGATGATATTAAATAGCCCAAAATTATTTTTAATTATGTTGCCAAACTTACCCTTCTTCTTACTTTGGTTAGTTGGTTCTTCAAGTTTCCAGCTGATGCTCATCAGTCTTCATGATAAAATATCTGCTCTCATACCTTGAAGGCAAAAAAACGAACAAAGTGGAAGTTCTCTATATGACACCGCAGTGATAATTGTAGTTTCTTTGGCTCAGCTTGTTGTGTATGTTGAAGTAATTTTCTTGAGCATCAGCTGAGTTCTCATTGTCTGCAGTGGATTGAATAAAATAATGAAAAACAAAATGAAAAGCCAAAATTATGGTCTTGATTACAAATAATTCATATTTACTATATAACTGAAAAGGATGTTGCAAAAAGAAAAAAAATCTGTTTATTTTTTTTTTTTAAATGTCCACTTTCAAACATAACAGGAGCAATATTTACTGTGTAAATAACATGATATTAAGTCAGTGGTATTGATCAGAGTGACATATTTTTAATTTTATCATCATCCCAGGGGTTATTGTTTTTCATCAGAGACAAACATAATGTTCAAACAGATCAATCATTCCATGCACTGCTAATAAAAAACGGTCTGTTTTTCTCATTTCTTGCTGTTTTTTATTTTTATTTTTTATACCTTGAAGTTTTCAACTGAACATTTTGCTCATTTTATTTTGTTACAAATAAATCAGGCAAATATTAAAAAGAAATATGAAAATAAATGTCAGACCTGTACTAATAAAGAAACCCAAGGCTAATCTAAAGTTATTTTATTAAGTGGCTTTCAATGTATTCAAAAGCTGATTGTAGTTCACTTTAATCCATTACATTTCTGGGAATTTGTTAAAAAATACATTGCATTAAACTTTTTTCTCCTGCCTTTATCCTTGCTCCTCTAACTTCTTCCTCTCTCACAACTCATAAACAAATGACAGATTTGTGACAGCGATTATTACCCTTTTTTAACACTTAAATTGCATTATCTATGATGCAAAAGACATGAGCAGTATCATCAATACAAGATGTGCAGTTTGGCTAAGTCTTTACTAAAAATTAAGGGAACAGAAATCAAGCAAGCATTTAAAAAAATACCACCGAGTGCATACAGATAAGTTTCATTAAGCGGTTGACATTTCAACAGGCTGGAGATTTGAAATTGAATTCACGGTGCAGCTGATAACTTTAACACAAGCCTGCATGTTTTTCTCCAAGGCAAATGTTAATGCCGGGGCCAACAAAATAATGATGAAAATTTTAGCAAGTATTGAGCCGATGGGGGGAAAAAATATATATATTCATACAAGCACCATCATTAGCTGCTTTACAGTTTACTGGGTTTTTACTCTTAGGAGTTCGGCTGGGAGGAAATGCCGTGAATTGATTGGACGCACAAAGGTGGATGTAGCACTGAGCTGCCCACTTTACTGACTAATCCCTTTCTCGTGGCATCACATCCTCCGCACTCTTTTTTTTTTTTTTTTTTCTGCGCATTTCCGTCCCTCAGATTCACAGAGGCTGTTCTGATGCGCGGCCATTGTGCAGAGGTCACTGCTGATGTCCGAGTCATGCAGAGGTAGCTCGTCATGCAGAGCGCCGCGTGCTTCAGGGAGTAATCACAAGCCTCCAGCTTTCCCCCATCAACATTCTCGCCTGCCCTTAGGCCAACAAGCCAGATTTTTCATGTCAGCTGGCATGCATCTTCAGCTCATAAGTAGCTGTTTGACTTTCACAAGTCTCGCATCATTTGAGCATGCACACTCTCGCAAGCAAGGTTGCTATATCCTTGGTCCATAATTATATGCCAGTTTTTAAGTGTCCCCTTTGCAAGCAGATGGGCAGGGCTCCTTAAAAACCCAGGTAGCAGGTTGAACCCATCAACACAGATTATTTATTTTTCTCAAATTGGTTAGCCTTCATATCATAATAGTCATTACGCATTTCTCTCAACATATTTTGTTTTTGGTGCTTTTTAAATAAAACGGCTTGACCAAACGCAGATAAACTTGATGGATTTAATAAAACTATTCCTTGTGACCAAACTAAAGAATACTTTTGAACATAAAACAACATGTTCAAGCAAATGATCCTTATAAACACTGACTGATTTCATTACATCTTGATCTGAGCTCATTACTGCCACACGCTCGATGCAAAGTGACATTGATTCACATTTGAAATGCATGACACATGGTTAATTGAAGCCTGGCAGGCATTTAAGAACACTACTTACTCCTTTAAGTATCCTGTAAGGAATTTAGTACATACATGCATTGTTAAACAGAAAAGAAGAAGGTCATAAGGGCGTGGTGTGAAGCCTGACGAGGAAAGTGGGTTTGTCACATCTCCTTCGGCTGCTTTTGTATCTTTAATCAGCTACAAACCATGAAAGCTGCAGAGATATCTTCTATCTTTTTGAATTACATATTATGGCTGGCAAAGCAGGTACTATAAATGTAATCCTAATAAAGCAGCTAATTTATGAAGAATCATTTCCTGTTCTCTTACTTTTATGAGACGTCACAAAACCTGCAGAGGCAGTAACTCTCCCATGCTTGTTTTTACGCCAAATTCTCCTCTTTATGCAAACAGCTTGTAATTAATTTTTGAACTACTTAATGACTTCCATAAACTTGTTCAGGATAAGACTGAAGGGTTTAGAAAAAAGAAAATTCTGCATCACAAACACTTAAAAAAAATTACCACCTTGTGTAGGACGACACTTCTCAACAACAAAAGAAACCCTCCAGAAGACCTCATTGAACTTTTTTTAATTTTTTGTACCTGGATTATTGCGCATGAACTTTGATGTTTTGAACCACTTTGTCTATGGCTGCCTCAGAGGAGACAACTGGGGAGAGGGCAGCCCCCAGAAGCCATCTTATCATATTATCACCAGCAAACTGCTTGGTCCACTATGGAAGTGTGCTGCTTGTAGGATACAGTGTGTTCATAACTCCTCGGACTGAAGAAGTCCTTTGGATGAAGGACAAAACGTTCAAGTTCATGTTCAAGTATCTTTATTGTCATTCACATCACATGTGGTACATGAAATGGAATAAAATTATGTACTCAAGGCCCCAGTTACATCCAAAATAGCAAAAACAAAGTATAACAAGAAGCAGGATCTACAGTATTCATCTATCTGACAGGATCTAAGATATATGCTAAACTTTGTTGGATTTTTTTTTTAAACTTGGATTATTGCGCATGGATTTTGCTATTTTAACACCTGCTACAGAAATAATCAAGAAATATCACTTTGTTCTCAGGTTTAATTTGAGATTAAGTTTAGCTCTAAATCTTAATTTTATTTGTAATTTATGATCGTCACATTTACCAAACTAACTTTTATCAACAGTTCAGATATATTGAAAGTTTGTTGATTAAATGTGTTGATTGTTGGATTTCTTACATTCTAGTTGACTTGACAGATAAACAATACACATTTAACACCACAAGGAATAACTGCTGCACTAATTGTAAGTGAACTTGTGCTGTGATAGTGAGACCAGCAGCTATGTGTAAGTGTCATGACAAGTTTTACAGCATCCTGGTTGTGTGTGTGTATGTGTGTGTATGCGTGAATGAGTTTTTGTGCAGAGGCAAGATCTGGTCAAAGTTCCTCCAATTGAGCAGGCCATCATACAACCCTCACTCTCAAAATCCATCCCTAACAGTTATTATAAAGTTCACCGGAGTCAGCAGATTTGAGCAGAACTTTAGGGCTCTGTGTTGGCAGCCAACTTGACACTCACAGGAGGTTAAGCATTGGCTCTCATTGCAAACATAAAAACTTGGTGAGTTGTGACCTCTGCTGTTACATAAATTCAGGAACATGCAGCACTAGCTCTCATAAGGGAAATTTGAGCCAACGTAGTCAATTAAATTTGTTTCCACGCGGGCCTTCGGGCTCTGCTGAGGCTAAATGATGGATATATGACATACATCTTCAGCAATTACACACGCAGAGTTGGACGTTTCTGTTGTAGTCAGCAAATGTGAGCAAATTTAACTTTTGCAAGATGCTTTTAAAACGAGTTTAAAAGATGAACAGTGCAAGACCTACTTCAACTTGTTATAAAAAGCTTTGTAGTTTTATTGCAATATTTCAGAACACACCAAGCAGTGATAAATAAGACATTTATGTGAGAATCACTGACCTAATATTTTCTTACACCAATATTTCCTGTCTATGTATTGTAAAAAGCGGGTTCTATAGAAAGGTTATAAACAACTCATATCCTACCTGTTGCTATTTGAACAATGTCAAATTGGAAAATTAGGTTTGAACAATGTCAAATTGGAAAATTAGGTTTGAACAGATTAATAAATAAAGTAGTTCAAAAAAGCTAGGACCAAAAAAGTTGTGGTCATCCTAAAGCAATGTTGGTCTTGTAAATGTATAGCTACTCGCGTGAGTGCTGTTTTTCACACCTTTATATTGCTGTTAGTTTTACATGAAATTGTTGTTATTCTGGTAGAAAGCTTATGATATACAGTATATATTTTAATTTTATTTATTTATTTTTGTTCATTTAAAAGAAACAAAATAAAACTAATTAATTAAAATAAGCAAAACATTGAATGAAAAGGGTGCAGAAAGAAGAAAAAAAAACATATCTTCCCCTTATTAAAAAAATAAAATAACTTTAAATAAATCATAAAAAATATATAAATAATAAATATTGGTGCTACAAGTACCATGAAGTGCTGTCAAAGAGCTAGTTGTCTGCTACTGCAGCGATTCAAGCTAGTAAATAATAAATTTGTCTGTAAATAATCATGTAATGTAAAACTGACGGCAATGTAAAGGTTTGTAAAATAATATTTGCATGAACTGCAGATCATGTTAGAAGTGGAGTTAGTTCTCTTTGGTGTTGGTCCCACTCAGTCCAGCCATTAGCTTGACTGCTCACTAAGAAATTATTTGACCCTCCAGATTTACACTTTTAGACAACTATTGACAGCAGGTAAGCTACTTGGTTCTCACAACCTCTTACAAAAACTCTAAAATGTATTACAAATAACATCTGTCACATTTTGAGTTTTCAATGTTGTAACTTTTACAGTTCTTAAAATAAATAGTTATTCTTGCTATATAAAATGCAACCCTTACCTACAATGCCCCAACGATCTATTCAGACGTCACAATAATGATGTTTAATACAGTATTAAAGCAATTAGGTTCAAGCAGAGCTGAACGACTGAATGGTTTTGGTGGTCGTGCTGGTTGTGACAAATTTATTCTTCAAGTTCAGCTCAGTTTTACAAGAAAATAAAAAAAAACTCCATGAATTGAGTGGCTGCCATACATCATCACCACAGGTCGTAAAACATGCATTAAAAAAAAAAATAAATAAATAAATAATAATAATAATAAAAAAAAAAAATAAAATAAAAAAAAAAATAAAAAACTACCTATGAGAATTTATTGGGTGTTTTTAAACTTTAGCATTTGTTATCCTTGCAAGTTTTGTTCTGGTTGCATCACTCCTGATCTGAGTTTTGAGCAGAGCTATGGGGCACACTGTGTTTTGACTCACCTACTGCCCACTCTTGATAGTTTGCACCTTTTTAAAGTCTTAAAATTATTAAAAATAAAGCTGGATATGTTTGAAATGAGGATTTTTTTTTTCTCTGAAAGTAATTAGGAGGTGATGTCCACAGAACTCATAAAAGGCATTGGTACAATGGTGGTAACCATAGAAACCATGTGGCTGGAGTGGTCCTCTGGGAGGCTTGCTTTAATAATATATTGGCCCAGAAGACGGGGCAAATATAATAACTCTCTATAGAAATAATGGTCGATGAATATGGCTCCTTTTTTAGAAGGCAGCTGTACAAGGGCACAAGAGCTGATAGGACTGAAAAAAAATCACCCAAAGGTGAAAACCATCTTTCTTAAAGTGAACTGAACATGATCTTTCAAAGTATCAGCAAATAAATAAATAAGTAACAAAACCAAATGGAATTGCATCCAAGTTCTGTAATGTTTGGGATGAGTTTACAATTTACACTGTCTTCAGTAATTCAGTAGTTGCAGCACGACCATGCGTAATGTATGGAAAATAACAGTATGGGTTACATTTAGAACAGTTGTCTGCACATGGACTGCTCATTTTTCAGAGGACCCTTTAACAGTGGTGTTAACAAAATCCGAGGTCATTACACAACTGAGAAAGTCACACATCCTACACACAAATGGGGAGATGCATTTTATTTTAGGGCACCATATCTATGTGCTTTTATGGTCCTAGATTTCAAGTGTAATAAAAGAGTGCCTTTAAACTGACTGACATTCATTATTATTATTCAACACTTGACAATAAAAAATGGAAGGCGGCGAGTAGTTGAAAGTTTTTTATTCACTTTTGAAAGGGTCATTGTGTTGAAAATTTGTTCTGCAGCTTAAAAAGCACGACCACAAAGATGAAGGCACATACACCCTACCATTTGTCACTGTGGGCTGTTCTCAGGTTACCATATTAAAATGAGGTGCCTGTGAGGATGTATTTCTTCTACATTTGTTTCCAGTTACTTCATTTTTCTTTCTTCATGACTCACATTTGGTGAACGGTGAGTTGATGGGGGGACAACAAAGGAAGTGTTTGCAGGAGTTCAGTGATTCTCTTCACTACCAAAATAAAAGTAAACAAAAGAAGTAGTCAAACAACAGAATGAATTGATGAAAAACATAGGAGCAAGCAAGCATTGGAGATGGTGATTACAAAGCGACAACAGGTGTGCTGAGTCTGAATGGCAGACAGGTAAGTAAGAAGCTTCAATCGGGAATGACTGAAGACGAGTAGAGATCCCTGATTTTGGTCCTCAGGGTCGATTGTCCTTTAAGTTTTATTATAGTTCCAGCTCAAACACCTGATTCCAGTGCTTGTGATACCCCATAAGCATCATAAAGGTCTGCAGAGCCATTCATTTGAATAAAGTGTACTGAAGCAAGGACAACAGCTAAAACTTGCAGTACACTAACTCCTAAAATCAGAGTCAGGTACACCTAATCTAAAGGCTATACAAATATCAGAGTTACAATCAATAAATAATTAAATGCATACATAAAAAAAGTCTAACTGAAACCACTCTAATCATAACAAAACCTGTAAAATCCAAAGAAATATAAATCTAGCATTCCTAAAAAACTGTATATTGCCCATCTCCTTTCATGTCTGTTTTAAACTAGAATCCTCTTCTGATGAGAAATTATGAAGTTTGGTTTTGTTAGATGTTGAAAATTTCATTATGCACAATCCCACAAAATAATAACAATATTTTAATAGTTAAAAGATTTGTGAGCGAGTATGTGATTTTTTTTTTTTTTTTTAATTTATTTTATTTTATTTTTTGGTATATACAGTATATATATATTTTTTTGGGTCTGGGGGTTCTCTCCCTCAAAATTTTGAATAAAGTACCTACATAAGTAAACACTTAATTCAATACTGTAACTATTTTAGAGAGCAACAAGAAGTAGCCTGACCAACAGCTCCCTCCCTGTGTGAATCGAGCACGCTCTGCTTCTCTCAAGCATCCTTGCACCTGCTCTCCATTGCCTTCGTGTGCTTCAATTCTCGGTTGTTTAGTCGTACAATGAGAAGCCATTAAAAAAAAAGTAAGTACTGTATATTGAACTGTCTTTTTGACTTATTGATTGCGGTTATTTTGACAAATTGGTGCCATTGTTTTGATATGTGATGTATGTCACATATTTACCTATCAAACATTTCTCTTGTACTTTTAATAAATAATTCAAATGTTATGAATGACCCACTTAAACTGTACATCTGATTTGTAATTTATTTGTGCTGTTTAATTATATTTTTGTGTTTTTTATTAAATTACCCATGACTATATTTTTAAGGGCGGAGATCTTTTAAGGGTAGAAGCAGAAAGGCTTACTTAAGTAGCTATTATGTTTAAAATGAGTATTTATGTAATTATTTTCAGATTGCATGTCCAATATAGGTTTTATTAATTCAAGGCAGTCAAACTGTTATAACTTTATTATTAGTAAGCCTGAGAGTTACCAGCAAATAGTTACAGAATGCACCCTGTCAAAATAAGAGTTCCCAGATCCTGTTCTGGCAGGATCTGGCTCAAATTAAACCTAGTGATTATTTTGAGTTCCATTGGTTAATGGGCTACCTGTCTGACAGATACACAATGAAAACATATGTACACACACACACACACACACACACACACACACACACACACACACACACACACACACACACACACACACACACACACAAATAAAACCCATCTCTATCTGCCTTTGGCTTTGCTGTGGCAAGCGAGAATCAACTCAACACAAAAATTAGAACAACCCCCACAAACCATGATATTACAACACATACTGTGACATTTTCTCCACAGATTTGCTGTTTTTGCACACGTATGCAAAATCTTTTTAATATTGACTTTGATGTGTGAAAGGATCTTATCAACACATAACAAGCATTAGGTCAGTTGGGACATCTATACATATGTTTCAGATTCAGATCAGATTCATTGTCATTCAAACCTCATGATTAGAACAAAACCGATTTTCAAGGCTTATTGATGCAGATCAAAGAGGACAACAAAATAACCAACTATGCCAAGTAAGATAATATAGACTAAACAAAATCCAAGAATCAAAGTTAAAAATTACAGCTAAAACCAGCCTCGCTCATCAGGAGAGGGTGTAAATAAATTGGAAATGTTGGTGTTTGAAGCCTCAAAGAGAGCAAAAGGGGCATTCAAAAGTTCAGGAAGTGCTGGACTTTAAATGTGCAACATGCGTTTGAACAAGTTTAAATTTAAGCTTAATGCTTTGCTGTAAAATGAAGCAAGAATTAGGGTTAAGCAGAAAGATGAAAGTTCAAATTTCCTAAACAATAGATCTTAATAGATAGATCTCAATAGATCTTAATGAAGGATTTATTTTTGTTAATGCAGTTTTGTAGTTCTGGACGTGCTCGTTTACATCCTCAATAGCTCACTTTGATTTGAAATTGAAAGCAGCTCCGTGTCACTTTTTTTTTTTTTAAACTCTGGAATTGATTGTCATTATATGTCTTTGTCCGTAGTAACATTCAATTTTCTGCATAACTCTTGGATGCAGGCACTCAGAGTAGTTACACAATTAGCCTTGAAGTACTTCAATCTTAGCTCGACACTTTAAGAAGCTCTGACTTGAGTGAAAAGAGACTCCAATTTGTCCATTTCCACACTTCTGTGGGTTTGAGTAATCATCCAGCTATAACCACTGATTGGCTCCGAACAGAGGCTGGCACTGAACAGCAGCACCCTGCAGAAGATATACTTTTGTATAATGTGCATCCTTACTCAAAAAAAAAATTAAATAAAATAAAATTAAATAAAAATAAAAAAAAAAGGAAATTGTGTTGTAATTGGATGAACAGGAATACAATGAAACGAGATCCATAATGGAGAGGTGGTATATCAACAGAGTTGGATCAGCCTGCATCAATAAGCATTAGTTTGTGAAAATTCAACAGAGCCCAACAAGTGATTGGCTGCCAAGATCAAAACCAGAATGTTTTCTTAGGTAAGCGGTACAAAAAAACCTGTCATTTACAAAGATTTGAATTCATCATTTCTTTCGGTAGAACATTCCCCTGAACTCGAAAAACCCTGAACTTTGTGAATTTAAACTGTACTAAACTATAAAAGCTTCTTTTTTCTTTTTTTTTTTTTTTTTGGTTATACAGGCTCTGATCATTTTAATCACTAAAAGTCACAACTGAGCCCTTTTTAAGGAAAATATAATACGTCAAATTCAAAGCAAAATTAAAAAAAATGACCATGTTTTCTGTTGCACTGTAAAAAATTGTATAAAACTCGTTAATTTTTTTAAAAAGCTATACAAACTAAACTTTTGTGTAATTGTGGTACTTTCTCAAATAATAGATTTTCCTGTTCACTCCCAATTTGTTTGCTCATAAGAAATATGCTATTTTACTTTTAATCTCTAAGATGTTTTAATTTTAATCTTAAAGCACCAGTAATTTTCAGAATGGCATTAAATAATTTTTATTTCCTCTCCTTTGAGTGTGCGGACACGCAAGTCATTTATATTTATGCCAAATTTAAAAATAGCCGCATGTACTTAATTATGTAGCCCTTTTAAAACACCGATGGAATTAAATATTCAAATGCCACTCAAGAACAACCTGTTGCAATCCAAATAGCATTCTAGCTCATCTGTACAGTTTTCTAGTTGAGATGCAGCTGATGACAGATTCTTCACAGCAAAAGAAAAAAATAAATAAATAAAAGTTGTTTGCTTGACATTGCAAGCACACGATTGGAAAAATGATGCATTTCATTTCTTATGGAGTCAGTGCTGCCCTTGCCATCTCTGCACAGGTCAAAGTGATTGTAAACCCACTTATAAAGAGTGACAATAGTGATATAAACACAATACTATTGTATCTCCACAGCATCATGTTTTATATAAAACACTGGTCTTGTTTTTACAAGAAAAAGCAGTAACATCAATTTCAGAATTCATTTCTTGGATCACTTCAAGAGATAGCTTAGAGCTTTTGAAATAGGGCTATGTAGAAGGACTATGAACAACCACTATCTAACCTGTTGCAGATACTTTTTTGAACAACTTCAGTTTAGAGAAACATAGTTTAATTTTAACTGGATTGACAAGCTCATAGTTCAAGTAGCTCCAAGACCAATGTGGACCGATGGATAGGGTCGTGCATTAAAAAAATAAAACTTATTATCCTATAAAACTTGTTATCCCGTGTCCATCCGACATTACAGGCTGATATTGACGCGAGTTCCCAGCCATCTCTGCAGCAAACAGAAAGGGGCGGAGACGGACCACTCCTGTCCGTCTCCGCCCCTTCACTCCTTATTTGGAAATGTTACTCTGTCACTACGGTTAAGGTTAGGGTTAGGCTTAAGGTTAGACTTAGGGTCACGGTTAAGGTTAAGGTTAGGGTTACGGTGACGGTTAGGGTTAAGGTATTTACACAACTGATTATGAAAATGGTGCCCCCGTACATTCCGGAGTGCAAGAGAACCACATCCAAATAAGGTTCTGGGACTGACAGTGTTCAGTCCCCGCCCCTTTCTGTTTGCTGCAGCGAGGGGTATCTCATCTCCGCCGCATGCCTCCAAGTCCTGCCGATGTAAACAAATATGGCGGATGCGGAAGCTACCGGAAGGCTTCAAAATAAGAGTACATGTAATAAAAAAATTATAAAATACTAATACAG
>JARVLU010000952.1:11723701-11736161 GCA_031762415.1 Simpsonichthys santanae | reverse complement strand
CCCTGTGATGGACTTGCGACCTGTCCAGGGTGTACCCCGCCCCTCGCACTGTGATTGCTGGACATGGGCACCAGCGATCCCCGTGACCCTAAAATGGAAGAAGCGGGTAAAGAAAATGGATGGATGGATGGATATCATTAATGTTAATTTCCTTCAAAAACAATGCAAAACAGCTAAATTATGTATTTAAGGAATATCATTGTTCATAAGTAATGTTCTGAACCAGATATGGTCAGTCAGCAACACACACAACTCAGAAATTACTGTACATATAAAGGTTATTGCATAAATGTAACTTGTGAAAAAAAAAAAAACATAACACACAAAATTAATAAATAAATTGGAATAACATATATTTATTATTATTTCCCTGTTATGTACAGTATTTTATACAGAAAAAGTTCACTGCAGACTCGACAATACTTTGAAGGATGATTGTCTCCACTGATACTGGTTAACCAACCAATAGGTCAGTTTTGTGTAATGGAAACCTAAAAATAGCCAAATAAACAATATTGTTTTACACCCTGTAAATATTAAATAAATCAGAGGCAATATCAGGTTATACTTTTTAATAATTTGTGCTAAATTGAAGCATGATTCATCATAGTTCTACACCATGTATAACATGCCACATAAGCTAATATCTAGGAGCCAATTCAATAATCAACAGCTATTACATTAGCTTTATAAGCTAATTTTAATTTTAAACCGTTACATTATAGCTCCAATTATGGTCAGATCACATTGAGGTAAAGATCAAATCTGTTTACTTGTGAACCAAGACACATTTTCCTTTTTCCCTTTGGTTTGTACAATTTTAGCACAGATCTGTGACAATTTTACATTTTTATATAAATTATATAGCTTATATAAATTCTAATATTATCATTATTTTTGTATAATTTTTACATAATCAGCCCCTACTGTTGGCTAATTTGCCAATATCTACAACAATGCTAAATCCAGATGCTTGCCCTCTCTGGTTATGGCTCCCGTCCCTCCAGTGAGTCGTAGAGTAGAAGTTACAATGTTTTATTCTTGGGAGAAAATAATTAAAAATAGCACATGGCAAAAATGTTATATTGGATGTATCATCAAACATCTAACATGTTTAAAAATATGCAACCTCAAAATTATAGTGATTTTCATTCTAAACAAGTTACGGTATATGTAAAAATACTTTTTTTTTTTTAATCAGACCTTCTTGCTCTTAGACGTGCAAAACTATTGATTGTAATGAAATATGATATGTGATTCATATCTTTGGAGGGTGAATAAGTCAAACAGTTATTTAAACTATTCTAAGACACCCTGCTGGGAGTGGGGGAGGAGATGTGACGATTGACTCCAAGCTGTGAAAGATCTATTTATACAAATACTTATGTGAGGGGCTGCAGAGGTCCTGCAACATATTATACAATGCAAGATGATGCAAGCTCAATAATCCAGGTAGAAAAAAAAAAAAAAAAAAAAAAAAACAAGTCTGGTCCTCTGGACATTCAAAAAAACAAAACAAAAAAAAAAAATTGTAGAAACGTTTCGTCTTTCATCCGAAAGACTTCTTCAGTCTGATGAGCTGTATTGTTTAGCACAGTTTAGCACAGCTGTACGTTTCATAATTTTCATTTATTTATTGTTTTTTGGTTTTTTTTGAATGTCCAGAGGACCAGACTTAACTTTTTTAGATTAAACGATGCAGTTTATGACACATCTGATTATTTGCGTAATTATTATTAATAAAAATGTATCAACAATATTTTCAGATAACGCAGTAACATTAAACTTAATTGTGAAATAATAATTACCAATAGATCATTTCATATGTTTGTCTTGTGAATATTTGTCATTATTTTTATTCTCTTTAGGGCTCACCAAAGTGGATAATTAGCTTCCATCTCGCTCTGTCCCCAGCATCCTCCTCTGCAGTTCCTGCTTCCCTACATGAACCTTCTCTACAATCATAATTTTTCCTCCATTTTCAACATCCTAAATCCAATACAGTACTGTATATCCACTATCCCTCCTCTATACATTTTCAGTATATCTCAGCCTCACTTCCCTGACTTTACCTCCAAACTGCCCAACCTGAGCTGTCCCTCTGATATACTTAATCTTTTCCATTTTAGTCCCTCCTAATGAAAATCTGAACATCTTTAACTCTGCCACCACCTGCTCCTCCTCCTGCCCTTTTGTCTGTTATGACCTGAGGCCATTTGTTTTGAGTGACACTGCAGCTGCAGGTTGGTGATTTGCTGGCCCAGCTGTGCAGTAACACATCTGAGGTTGGCTGGCCTCTCCTGACTTCCCCACTGGACATCCTTCTGCGTCCTGGTTGGACACTTTGTCTCCTGATCCTCCAACCACAGAAGAGGCTCGATTATTTAAGCCCAGCCAATCAGGGCGGCTATGATTTAGTTTGAGCAGCTCACCATTTTATATACTATATTTTTCGCCGTACACGTCGCACCGCCCTATAAGTTGCATCAGTCCAAATATGTTTAAAAAAAAAGTGGAAAAATCCATACATATGTTGCTTCGCTGTATATGTTGCATCTATGCATCAATGCTGATGACCCAGAAATGTGGGCCGAACCTGAAAATGTGAGCCGGTGTTGTGCCATAAATTGATCGCAGCCGCGGGAGCATGAACAGGAGGAATTTAACAAGAATTTAACAAGATAAACACTTAAAAGCAATTATTTGTTTGCTCCAAATTATGGTAAAGTTGTGTCTCAGTCTAACGTTTGCTTAATAAAAAGACTTTAACGGTCAAATCAGCTGTATTCGTTGCCTCGTTGTTTTTTGGACTGAGCCTGGTTGCAACAGCTTCTCCAAACCATACATACATAATAACAGATGTCACTAGTATCTTGTAACCTTTCCCTTTTCTCTTGCAGCTGTGCTTCTGAAACACTTTCTCAGCATGGAAACACACTGCTGCTCACTCCATTTCTTAACCTGGCTTCAACAACTCTTTCCAGTATCTCAATGCCTCATTAACTGTGTCCCTCTGTAATTACTACACTCTCATTGTTCTAGAAAATTAGTACCAGTACCCTTCTCCAGTCCTCATACTCCTTCTCAACAATCTGGTCCACTGCCTTTTCTCCTAGACATCTTCATACTTCTGTCATCTGTACCAACAGCTTTTCCACTCTTTATCCTCTTTACACTGTAGCTGAAAAAAAAAAATGTATGTAAAAATGAAACTTTTTTCCACTGAACACTGAGAATAGAAGTTACCAAAGTTATTATAACTTGTGAGATTACATTTACTTACGTTGTGATTTTTCACAATATCTTAGCAGGTGTTCAATGCTGGGATGCACAAAACCTTTTATTTTTTTCAGTTTGACTGACTGTAAGCAATACCCAACAAATAGGATCAGAAATCCCCATTTGATCACTTGTCAAGTTAACAAATTAAACAGATTTAGTTTAAATTCAATTTTTTTCTTCAGGGGTCACCACATTGAGCAAACTCTCCCAAAGACATGGCAACTGTTTTTACGCCAGATGCCCTTCCTGACGCAACCTCACACCATCAAGCTACCACAGCCCTGTGTGTGAAGCAGAGAGCTGCCATCTAGGTCGCCTGTGGGAGCAGATGGTGGGGGTTAAGGGCCTTGCTCAAGGGTCCACAAATAAGGGTCAAGACAGACATGGGTGTTTCATCTTTTCCGCCCACATTTTGATGTTGTTGGTACAGGGAGTCAAACCGGCAACCTTCAAATCACAGGCTCACCTTCTCTAACCCCTGCACCACCACTCCCCCTAAACTCTTGCTTAAACTCTGATAATTTAAGAGTGTTGGTTATTATTATTATTATTATTATTATTATCTGATTTGTGCTAAAGTCCTCTGCAGACTTCCTGTAAAAAAAGCATCTCAGTGGGATCTTTAAATGTTTGAAACATTGAATGTTCTTGTTTTTCCTTTCAGCTGCTCTTTTTATAAAGCTGTCGCCACATCAGCTGAACTTGCACAGAAGATTTGCGAAGTGCTTTAACTCTGGATACCTTTGCTGATGCAACTCGGGCTTAGGAGGACAAGCTCGCGGCACAGACCACCAAGCTTTCTGGACCGCCTTTAATGTTTAAATTAACATTTACAATATAGCGTACATTTAACATTTTTGCTTGACATTTGATCTTGAGCAGCTCTTTATTTTATTAATGTAATTCCTGATAATATTTCATACTGCCTAGTTTTTAACTCCATAGCAAACCAGCTGAAAAACGGGCTCCCGATTCAAGTAATATGCTCTAATGGTTTGCAGCACTTTCTAAATGGATTAGAGATGGACAAAATGAAAAATTGTTGCCAGCCATAAATTATCTCCTAAATTACATTTGTTTAGTTTTTTTTTTTTTTTTTTTTTTTTTGGCTTCCAACTCCTGTCTCTCCAGAAAGCAGAGTGGCAGAAACTACTCTCACAAAGATGTCAGTCTTTTATCAAAACCTGACTCCTTTGCTGCTCTGGCCTCGACCAGCTCTTGAGTTTGCCAGTCATAGTCCTGTTTCTGCACCGTCTGTGAGATGGCAAACGATTTGACTCCAGCCTGAAGGTGCATGTGGCCACCATCATGGCCCACATGGAGGAGAGTGAAACCACACTAAAGGGTCTCACAGGCTTATCTGTATTCTGAAGGAGACTCGGGGTAGAAACCTCATGCACGGCTCTGAAGGATTTGCAATGAAGCCAAGTTTTGAGAGCTAGAAGCCCTTTGTCTGCTCCCTTCTGAACCCGAGGGGAAGCCTCAGTCAAAGAGACCGTCTGCCAAAATGATCTTTCTTCTCACTAAAACCTCAGTGAAGAATGCGGGTAAAGCTCCACACCTTGTTCATGTGCCAAGTGTGCGTGTGCAGGAACTCCTCATTCTCTCCCCAGTGGACCATCTGCCTTTCATGCCAATCAGGACAGTGAGCTGGCAGCACATGACCTTGCTCACCAACAATGTGAGGAGGATGAGACATAAAAAGGCTTCATCTAGTGTGGCCTGGCTCCACAAATAGAGGGAAACATTAGGTTCTGCATGTCTGCCAGCTTGAAAGTCTGTCCTTTTGGATCCTTCATGGATCATCCTCTGTTCAGATGAAGGCTCTGGAAATGAACTGCACACATGAAGTGCGACCTGCAAATTATATTGTACGAGACATGAGCATAACAATAGCTAAACAATGTGGGGGTAAGTATGACTTATAGAGGTGACTGAAACAAATTTGCACGGACTGAAAACATCAAATGGGTAGAGGCTGCAAAACATAGTGACATTATAGAGTTGAATTTGGGCCCCAAAAATCTGATGTGACCCGGACCCAGCCCATAGCCATCATTTCCAAACTGGACCCGACCCAATGAATTAACAGTAATTACAGGTACTAATCCCACCCCACCAAAACAAACAAACAAGCAAACAAACAAACATTTTTAATTAAGCTTTGACTGCTTATAGCTATTAATTATCGGCGGAAGCACGCGGCAGAGTGCAGTGGCTGAATGGCCATTTGGGCTGATGGATTGTTGGCAGTAGTCAATCTGAAGCTTAACTGAACTTTTCACCTCTTTCAAGGCCAGTCAGCACATGGTCAAATGGCTGCGTGCAGCTGGTGATTGTATGGCAAGCCATGTTGCCATATAATTGGATCGTCAGCTGTACGCATCCGCTGATGCAATCAAAATCCCAACACTGACCCGGCCCAAACATTATTATGGCCAGGCCCTAATCCAGGTTGGGCAGGGCCGGGTTCCGGGTTAGAAATGACAGCTCTAAGTGACAATAGAGTTGGATGGATTAGCTTTAGGAAAAGTTAAGTTTTACTTAAGAAAAATCATAATAAATTAAAGTTTATGATCAACACCAACTAGGATGCAAAGTATCCAATCAGCATTTTAAAGCAGCTGTCTGGTCTTTTAACAGAAAATTGAATGCACCAAATATGAGCTCATAATTTTTCCTGAAGTCTTCTTTTCATTTTGAACATGTTGATATTTGTCACTGTTGCAGGTGTCAGGTAGGATGACGTGGATTTGATTAAAAGGTGAAAAAAATGGGTTTTTAAACTATTCTGTGTCACTTTTCATTATTTTCAGGAATGAATCAGTTCTGCTACTAAACACACTGAAGTGAAGTGAGCATCTTTTAGTTAAGTCTTTGGACTGAGGCCTGTTCTGTTTTTGAAGAGAAGTTTCTGAGGGAGAGAAACTTTAAGGAGTGAAGGAGACAACCAATAATGTTTAACTTTACTTTCACATACAGTAAGTGTCCATGACATGAGTTTTTGAATAAATTACTAACTGCAGTACATCATTCCTATGTATGACTGATACATGATGAAGATGTTTGTTCTTTTGCACTTCTTTTAACAAGTTAACCAATAAGTGCACTTTTAGCTAACTAACTAACTTTTCATTAACGTAGCTTTTAAGTTTTAGCATGACCGTTGACAGCTGACTATTTTACGAACATCCAGGGGCTAAGAGATAAACATTTATTTATTTATTTTTAATCTTTAGGTGAATAAAGTTGACCACTTTTTAGTCACAAAATTAAGGATTTATTGAATGGTTGATCTGAAAATGCGTAAATCGTTATGTGAGAAGGAATGTGAAGGAATCAGGATTATAATGTATTTAATCTTCTCTGACTTGGATTAAAATGTATCTAAACTGTCATTTTACTCTGACGAGGATGTGTCAGTACAAATGAAGATGGGCTGGTTTAAAAGTGAGCAAAATGGCATCCCTCTAAAATTGGACTAAATTATATTTTATTTTTTATAATTTTACAGGCTTCAGGATAGAGCTGTCATTTCTAACTCGAACCCAGAACCTGGGCCAACCTGGATTAGGACCAGGCCGTAATAATGTGTTCAATCTGCAGGCCGGGCCGGTATTGGGCTTTTTATTGTATCAGCGGACGCCCGCGGTTGACGATCCAATTTAATGGCAACGTGGCTTGCCATAAAATCACCTGCCGCATGTGGCCATTTGACCGTGCGCTGACCGGCCTTGAAAGAGGTAAAAGAAAGTTCAGTTAAAGTAAAGAAAGACATTCAAACAAATGAGACATCTTTGTTTTTTCTTTAGAAGATGGTGGTGTAATTTTAAAAAAAGATTCAGCTGCACTTAGTGAATGCGCGCGGCTGACAACCCAAACAGGTGAGAGATCACAAATTATCCAACATGTCAGAGCAGGGTCCATGTCTGAATAATGCAGAATGCAAGCAGAAGCAGGGATTCAATGTGCTTTGATGGCCATGAAAGGACAAACACCCCCTCAGCTCCGAACTTCTGCCCCCTTTACTCAGCTGCGCACATCCGCTGACTGTTATTAACTATAAACAGCCAAAGCTTAATTTAAAATGTCAGGGGGTGTTCGGACCTGTAATTATTATTAATTCGTCGGGTCGGGTGGCGTTCGGAAATGATGGCTACGGGCTGAGACCGGGTTGGTTTGGATTTTTTTGGGACCGAATGCAACTCTACTTCAGGAACAACTGAGATAAATTTGTTGGGAAACAGAAGAGTCATTAAAATGACAGATCTTGTCTTTTGGAATAAGAATCTGTGGAACTGTTAGAAGTGTGTTGTAGATAGGTGTATATATTATCAGTCCAGTCGGAATTAAACTCTTTTTCCTCAAAGTAAGGGCTTTCAATCTACCGGTTATTGTTTTATGCAAATATTTTAGAAACCTACTGCTATAGATTTTGTATTAGATGGTTTATGGTTTATTTCATAGAGTTCTGTTGTAACCTGCAAAGCAAGTGGTAGCAGCAGCAGCTAGCTGGAGCAATTCTATTCAAACTTGGGCATTTCTAAGTGGTATAAAGCAAAGTGCATAAATATATTGTAGTTTTTTGTTTTTTTTTGTCAGTTTATTATATACAGTATTTTTTTTCATAAAACTTTATACATAAACTGCTATGATTTTTTTGAGACTAAAGTTCTTCTTTTCTTTTTTTACTTTGTATTACTAATGGCAAAATTCCATTTTGCTATTGTTTCTAGAATGTTAAATATCTCATCAGTCTGGTCAGAAATAAAACTTTCCTTTAACCAAAATTTCAATTTAACCACAAAGCTATCTGCAACAGGTAAAACTGTAGTTGTTAAAGCCTTTTCTAAGAACAACACTTCCCTTTAAGGAACAAGTAGAGCTCAGTCAATCAACCGACTGATTGAGTAATGTTATTATATATTTTATTAATTACAGTATTTGTGGGCTTAACTTACTGCTTTAACTGTTTTGTAAAGTAATTTTATCTATGTTCATTTATATGACAAACTGCATTAATACCCATAATAAATAAATAATAAAAATGAATAAAATATAAATAAACAAACAAACAAATAAATAAATAAATCATAAATAGGTTGTAAAATGTGTAGGAACAGCTGCTTTGAAGAAAAAAACATGCAGAATTAACTCTCATCTTATAAGATGGCAATTAATGAAATAAACCTACAAACTCATAAATATCACAGAAACGTGTATTTGTACACAGTATACTGTAA
This sequence comes from Simpsonichthys santanae, assembly GCA_031762415.1. Lineage (NCBI taxonomy): Eukaryota > Metazoa > Chordata > Actinopteri > Cyprinodontiformes > Rivulidae > Simpsonichthys > Simpsonichthys santanae. The sequence continues at coordinate 11,727,636 of JARVLU010000952.1, read as the reverse complement.
ATGTGATCTTGAATAATTCAGCTGCATCCCACAGCATGTGGCTGTTTCAAAGAAATGTTTCCAGGCCTTTTTCAAAGCTTGCTAAAGTGAGTTTTTTAGACTCATTTTATTTGGTTAATTTCTAGATGTAAGTTGTGACTCTATATAATCTAATGAACCTAAAAGGAATAAAAATAAAATAAAAAAATAACTCTTCAGGAACTTGGTTTACAAATTTACTGACGATAATTAGCATGTCTCTCTTACATAGACCACCAATATTCTGCAACATGTTTTCAGTTGAATTATCATTAAATTTTAAACTCCAACACTTGTGAGCATATTTCTTGGTTTAAATTGTTGCAGTTTTTCTTAAAGTTAAACCCATGCATATTGATTAAAGTTATAAAATATGCTACATAAATAGATGAGCTGCTGAATTAAAGAAACAAACTGTGAATTTAAAAGTTTGGACTTATGTCATCGTGTCCTCATTTGGCTGATCAGTCACTCCAAACTATGATCTCCTGCAGTAGAAATGATCCAAACCTTTTATTGGCAACAAGTTAAAAACATTGTATTGCAGCACATGAATAAAATTATAGAAAATGTAAATAACTATTTACAGTGAAAGTATTTGTAACATGAAGAACTTCTGCAATGATATTTTAAAATTTTTTATACTTTAGTTTGACTTTGTTTCAAACGTGCCCATTTGCTTATACGTCATGAATTTGGTACCATTTCGGGATCTTACATTTGTTTGAAAAACATTAAATATTAAAATCACAACGTACACGTGCGTGCGTGCGTGTGTGTGTGTGTGTGTATATAGTATATAAAATCACTTTGACTTACTTTGTACATTAAATGATAATTGTTAAATGTTATTTATTAGCATTAGTCACCTGTGATGCTGTCTCACTTGTGGAGGCTTGTTCCATGTTCTAGCTGCAGTGTGGGATCCTCTGCACTCCTGTGCATGAAGGACAGACTTTTAACGTTCAAAGTTTTTGTCTCTCCATTGTGCTGTAAGACTCATCATGCTAACAGGGTTAACACGACACCCAAATGTCTGTGGTAAAACTCACCCAACAAGACGTGCTATCAGCTTTTAGCTTCTTAATGATGATGGAAATGACGGTTTGTAACTCGGGTAACGTTAGGTCGGAAACATCTCTCAGACTGGGGACAATGTAGCGAGGCTCATCGTAGTCCATAAATCTTTGGAATCTGACATCCTCACCCACATAAAATAAAACTTCCACATCGCCGACATTTTGAATTTTCCTCTTCGTTGTGAGATCAGGTAGGCGCACGTGGTGTCATCTCGTTGTGCTACTGCTGCAGGCAAAAACAGTGCCTTTTATATCGGCGAGTTATTTTAATGGAATGTCCGATGTTGAACTTTAACGCTAATATCGACCGATACCAATACCATGCCGATAATATCATGCATCCCTAGTTTTTTTAAATATATATATACAGTATATACAAAGTATATATTTAGCTTTTTCAGCCTCCTTCAAACCCTTAGAGCTGTTGAAAACTTTTTGCTGCTCATTCAGCTTGTGTTCTGGTTCAGCTCCTTTCAGCTTATTTCTGCTAAATTAATTTTCTTTTTCTGCTGTTTCAGCTACTTTTCAGGTATTTTTAAGCAAATTTGAATCTTTTTGCTTCTTTTTTCCCCCAATCTCTGGCTTTTCTGTTTCTTTTTTCTTATTTTTTTATTTTTCTTTTCTTTCAAATTATTTCAGTTCTTTATGCTCATTTCAGCCTCTTATTTTTTCAGGATTTTATCTACCGGTACTTCTTTGCAAATTTCATCATATTTTTCTGCATATTTCAGGTATTTTTTTTTTTTGTTGTTAATTTCATATTTTCTGTAATTTATTCAGACTCTTCCTGTTTCAGCTTATTCTGCTCTATTCAGCTTTTTCTACACATATCTGCTGTTTTTCTGCTTCTTTTTCATTGTTTTGTAACATTTCAACAATTAAATCTATTCTACCTGGTTTCAACTTCTTCAGCAGCTTTCAGTAAAAGTCACTAAGCAATAAGCATCCACACTGCATTTTCACAGGAAATGTACCAGTAATTTCTCTAGTTTTATGTTACATCACACATTGATTTGTATTCTTCGGCCTCCTAAGCACACCGGTATAAAAACTTCAGCAAATATGTAAGGAAGACTTTGTTGTCTATCTGTACCTTTGTCTACAATCTCAAACATTGTATTGTTGTTGTTTTTGCATTAACCATTAGATTAGGTTGGTGGTGAGGCTTTGTCTTTCAGCTCTTTGAGAAGTGGCTGAACGTGGTTTTGTCGTCACTCGCCGTTTGAATAAATGTGTGGCGCAGCCTCTTGTTTCGTTGCCCTCGTTGTTCCTCTAGCTTTGGTTTTCTGATGGAAAACACAAGTCATGGTGCACAAAGGTCTCCCTTACATTCTCCCTTCTCATGTTGGAATTAAATAAAATTGTACATTACAGTATATTGTAAATTGTATTATCATGTAAAGCTGTCATGTTTTAGTTGTTTTCTGCAACATACTCGGCTTTTTATGATCTCTCATGACTCAGCTAGTTATTTTCCAAACAATAGACACTTTTTCAAAGGACTGCATGCAAGTCTGCTGGTGTTAATTACTTTTTTAAAATCAATGCACAACAATGTTACCGAACTAAGACTTGTGTTCAACTAGAACAGAACAGACACCATCTAAAACGTCAGTCTTGACTCTGATGAGTTGGTGGAATCAGCTGTTTTACAGTATGGTTACAAAATAAGTTAGTTACAGAGGTCTTTTCTTTAATGTTCTCTGAAATGAACTGTTGTACTGAAGGAGCTGCGAGAAGTTTTGATTTAAGCTAAAGTTTGGCCTTAAACCTTCACAGAGCTTACTCCAAGTCTAGACTCATGATGCTTCTGTGTCTCGCCAGAACAACAAAACACCAAACAATGATGTCTGAAAATAAACAACTAAATAATATAAGTATGTTGGCTTGTGAAATTATAGCCCTTCTGACCGCTGGAAAGTTGAGTATGGTTTGTAAAGCTTAACGTTGGCAGGTCAGTGAAGAGGAGAAAACAGGATAAAACTGAGTCGACCTCATGATACGACGGGATGACACAAAACTGACATCAGGATTTCTGAGAGGATCGTGTTGTCTGATACTGAACATGTTCTAAAACGGGGGCGCTTTACTTTCCTGGTCCCGCTCAGACTAGTTGTTGGCTCGTCAGACTGATCAGAACTAAACTGACCAAACCAAGGTATATCCAACAGGTTATTAAAAGATCTGAACTAGCCCTTGGCGGCTATATTTCAAGTATACTTGGGCATTTTGATCGATTTCATTTCTCTTTTAAGCCTCATGTTGAAAACTTGATAAAGAATCTAAGGGTGCACTGATTGCAGTTTCCTGGCTGATCACGATTTCTAAAAAGTCTGACCTGCCGATTCCGATTTTAACCGATACTGATTTTGTTTTATAAGCAACACTGTCAGGTGTTATAAGGTCACAATACACCTTCAATATTCTACTTCAGTGAAAAATATACCCTTGAACAATATCCTAGAAACAATACAAACTTGTTTTAACTGGCCATGAGGTAGTGCTCTGAAATATTGATGAAGTTCAGACAATTGTTAAAACTAACGAGCGACTAGCGACAAGGCCAACCAAAGTGCTGTACAAAGTGTCCTTGGGTGTCCTGAAAGGCGCTTTTAAATAAAATGATGATGATTATTATTATTGTTGTTGTTGTTGTTTAAAAATTGTAAAATCTGTATCTCATGCATCGGTCGATTTCCGATTTCCCAAAATTAAGTAAACTGGAGCACCCTAAAAGAAAATGAAAATAAAACTGGGTTTGTTTTTCAGAAACAGATCATGTCTAACACTGAATGCTAGGAAACATCTTGTATCTGTGACTTTCCTTCCCTCCATTGA
>JARVLU010000952.1:11650606-11663994 GCA_031762415.1 Simpsonichthys santanae | reverse complement strand
GAAACACTGAACAACCTCAGTTTGGAGAAACGTTAATCAATAATTGTTAATACTCAGTAGTCTGAGTGAGGTCAAGACCAAAGTTGAATCCTGTCATCTTAAAACAGCTCCAGTCTTAAAAAAAAAAAAAAAAAAAAAGTCTGTAAATGCTATTTTACAAAACTTTCATCATCATCAATTTTCTTTGTACTTGTCATTTTCATAAAATTATGCTGTCTTGACAATCGCAAATAGCAGCAGTTGGCTGTAGCACTTTTAATGCAACCAGGGGCATTTCTGGCAGAACATGAGACAATTCCTCTCACGTTTAATGCACAATTGAAGGCAGCGTAAGAGTTTTATAAAACAGAATTCACATGAACTATTAAACAAAGAAGAATCCATCCAGTGGACCTCACACATTCTTGTTAGACCCATGAACTGCTGTGACCTTTTAAGATGACAGCTTTCTTTTATGACAGCTTTGGCTCCTCTTAAACTGATTGTTAGCTTGTCAGACTAGTCTGAAAAATATCTAATCTCTAAACTAAGGCTATTCCAGCAGCTTTCTACAACACCTAAAATATTAATTGATTTTAACCTTTCATTTCACTTCAAAGTATCAGAACTATCCCCTTAAATAATATAAGACTTTATAGCATGTTTTTTTATTAACCTCGTGAACATAAAATGTTCTGATATTTCTTCTTCCTAACACCAGAACACTATTCAGACAAATGTATTGCAGTTGTCATTCACAGTTTACTTGCAGCTTCTCCAGGATTGCATTAGGAGTGAGATCTGGGAGTGCAAGCCACACATAATGAACAGAACTTTTTTCTACATGTAGCGGTTATAAAGTCCAGATAAGAACAGGCAAACCAAAAGCAGACCTGATTGGCAGCTGCATTGATAAACAGCTCTCTAATAGGCTGTGGATAGGAACATCCCATCCATGACTGATTCTGACAGCTATGCTGCGCTGCTTCAAAGCCAAACATCCTCTCTCCTCTGAGCCCAGCACTAGACCTCATTTTCACCAGCTGCCTCAGAAACATGGATGGCAGCTATGTCAACCTCCAAAACCGCAACACCCATTCGCTTTATCCAGTTCACCGAATATGCAGCAGCAACACTGTTGTTTGTTATCTCTGCGAGTTACCCTCGCATGGTAATTGCTTGATCTGAAGCAGGAATAATGTATGCAGCATATAACCCCTATGACTTGGAAAAGCCAGTGCAGAGGGGCTCCCTTCTGTAGATGTGGGAGAGAGCCATGAGGTGGACGTGAGAAGCCTGTACGGTGAAAAATCATGTACGCATACATGTTTATCATAAGCCATACAAGCTTTGCTCTATATAATGCTGGAAGCAGGTTGCAGTGGAGCCTGGACATACAGTAGAGTCATCCTCTTCAGGCCATGGCACAAGTGAGATATGATATTAGATGGTGCAGGCCAGCAAATAACTGCACACACATTGCCACACTATATGTTTTATATTGCCCAGAGGTTGGAATAATGTAAAGCGTTCACATTAAAACACATACTTTTAAAGAAAGTGTTCTGTTGTTTACTGTTATGGTAATACAGCTGGGTATCGGTTCAGAAAAGTATATTAGGCCGAAGGAATTTGTAGCCATGAGCAGTGAAGTTGAATATATGATATGTTACATGTGATTTGTTAAAATTGTTGTATTTAATTACCAAAACTGAACTTGCACCATTCAAATCATTCAATAAAGGGTACCACTTTACAATAAGTCTCCCCTTATAGATGGCTAATGAAATGTTTGTTATTAATTCCTCTATAAACACTTTATACATCATTAATAACTGCTTATTTTGCATTAATTAAGGGTAGCAGAAAGACAAAACTGACCAATTTCTTGCCAAATCTGTTCACCTATATATTTTATCTAGAGTTGTTATGGTATATTAAACATTTCAGACTACCTTGTAAGCACAATAAGCATTTGTAAACTTGTTTTTTTAGGATATAATATTAGTGCAGTGATAAAGTACAGTCTGCTATGCTAAACAACTAGGTTCACAAATACTCAGGATTTTTAATCCGGGTGTCAAATAACCCTGCATACTGTAATTTTGTTGTACATCCCGTATGATGCTTAATATTTAATAACTGCACACCTGTAGAAGGAGGTGAGGACTGTGCTTCCCAGACCAGCTCGTCTCAGCCACCTGTCCTCTTATGTTCAGGGGTGTGTTTATTCCATCTGAAGTCCACAACCATTCTTCTTTGTAAAATGGTACCAAATAAAAAAAAAGGTTAAACATATTAAGATGATTGAAAACCTGAACTTGGATGATTTTTTTTTTTCTCAAGCGTATGAGCAATAAATGACAAATCTGAAAATAACACTAACGGTTAGAAATAAACTAATTTTGCTCTATTTTTAATAATAACAAAACATACATTTTAGCTGACACAAAATTAAAAGTTTAGTCTGACAGTAGAGATGTCGTTTTTGGCTCACTATGGGAATGGAGTTAGATTTTGTTTTCTCAATTAAATTCACTTAAATGTATAGTTAAATATGAAATATTGAAAACAACTGTGCTACTTTGTAATTGGTGAACATCTGAGAATTGTTGGGTTTAACTGTAAAAAATAAAATAAAATAAATAACAGAACAGATTGGTAAACAATATAATATTTGTTGTGGGAATGTGAAATGCACAGCTGAAATGAAGAAAAGGCAAACCAAGCCATTTAAAAGCAATAAATGCAGCCACATAAGAAAATAAACAAAACTTTATAGAAAACACAAGATGGTATTTTCCATCTGTATTTGTCTTGGTAAAACAAAACACAATAAATGGGATTTATTGCTCATCTTTAGGGCTTACTCATTAGAAAGCTGCTTGCTCCTGCATAGCTGTCACAAACTAGAAACCATTAGGTTTGTTGAGTTATTGTCCTTTGTTGCCTGAACCTTAATGTATGCTTAATATTAGATTAAAACGTATCAAAATGAAAGCTTTTTCTCTCTAGCCCTTATTTATACTTTATTGATGTTGTCCAATGGCAATTTGAATCATATATTAACAACATTTCACTTAATATCTTACCTGTCGTAGGGATCTATGTTGATTGATGCTGTCTTTAATAACACCATTCCCAAAACATTCATAGAACTTCACATATCTTTATTTTACTAACATTTACACCACTATCAATTTCACATTACACAATTATTTAGTTATAGCAGCAGCAGGTAGCTCTAGCACGTCAGGTGTAGCCTGTGACATACCAGGAGGAAGAGTACAGTAAAATAATTTGACTGAAATAAACATTTAATGTGAAATTGATGGTAACATAAAGGTTTATAAAAATGATGTTCATGTTAGCTGCTATTTTATTTTATTTTATAGAGAGAATGGTGTTGTAGAATATAAGAAATTCTGTTCACAGCCCTGGGTAAACTAGACATTCAATCTGGTCAAAATTAAACCACTGCTTCAAACTTAAAGAGCTACATTCAACAGGTAGGAATCTGAACTATCATTTTATTTGTGGGGTAATATTTACAAAACCCACCAAGTCTTTCTAGCAAAGAATCCCTTTCACAATCAGTCATTAGTTAATGTTGAATGATAATCATTTAAACGTGTTTTTGGATGAAAAAAATATATACAGTATTTTTTTTTTTTCAATTAAATTTTGTGTCATCTTTCTGCCCAAGCTGCAAAATCAAATATAGGTGCATGAGCTTTTTTTTTTTTTTTTTTTTTTTCTGACAGTAAGGCAGTAAATGTTATTTTTTTATAGATAGAAAGACTCAGTAGCACAATACAAAATAAATTGTAGGGATCCAAAGTTAGATGAAGAAGGTCAGAAAACAAATGTGTGTTCAGGAATCAAACTGTATGAAATAAATATTGAAAAATATATTGTAAGTAAACTACTATGAAGATCTAATTTAAGATGGAAATTTTGATAACTGTTGTGATTTTTTTTATTTATTAATTTTTTTAACCTTGAATAAAGGATAGCTTAGCTCTATGTTTCCTGGCCTTATCTGAAAATCTACATGATCAAAATTACTTTTACACAATGTTTTTCAAAAGTCTTCTGAATATAATTTCTTCTTCAATAGATTTTTTTTTTCTATCATGCCTAGCATGAGTATGTTTTTAGATAGTCGAAAAAATCTACTTATCTGACTTGTGGGAACAGTTAAATATTATTGGATCATTTTCCTCAATACATAAATGACCAAGTGTAATTTTTTGTCTCATTTGTTTAGTTGGGTTCTCTTTATCTACATTTTAGAAATTGTGTGAAAATATCACAATATTTTAGATCATATTTATTCAGAAATATGGAAACTTCTAAAGGATTCACAAACTTTCAAGAACCACTGTATGATGTTTAATATTTAATTCATCGTTGTTGCTTTTTGGTTTGCGTCTACAAAGCTTTAGCTTTTTGTCTCCCTCCCATGGGTTGAGGTCGTGTCTCATGAAAACAGACCGGTCTAATAAATCTGAGAACCGGACACCACACCCAGCCGATAGGTGCACAGCTTTCTGAGTTGGATTTCTAACTTAATTTGAAGTAATAACTCTGGCATAATACTCTAGATTAGCACAGTTAAATGGGATTTTAAAAGATCAGTTAAGTCATTTTAAAATTATATAAAAGTGAAAAATGATGACACTCAATATAGCATCACAAATTCAAATAGAAAATGTAAGTGGGGATTGAACCAACAAAGAGTTATAAAACCGCTGCTTCAATCATTGATCCTCCACAGACACACAAGCTACAGAATTGTTTAAATAAGGCCATGATGGAGGGAATTTCCTGTTATTTGACCCTTCTGTTCCTCTCAGTTTTCTTTTCTGCTCCCCTCTGCTCTAAATTGATTTCAAAACAGAATATCTCCACTGTTGCTTTCAGCAGGTTTCACTGCAGCTGTTACGTCCACTGTCTAGGCATTCTCTTACTAGAGGACAAACTTTCTCCTCCTTTGCTTGTTTGCAGGCCTGCTGTCACACCATGCTGCACACCTGGAATCACTTCCTCCTCATCAGTGGAATCCATAAAAGCTTCAGTGATCCAGCACCACACCCTTTTTTCTTTGGACATTTCCTTTTCCACTCATGCATTGTTAAAGTGTGGTTGACTCTGGATTTAACTCTGTGTACAAAGTGTTTTGGCAACTCTGAGAAGATCTTTCTGATCTTCTTCAGTACTTTTACTTAGATGGGAAGTTTGGTAGGGGTTCTCTACCATTTTATTTTAACTAACTTTCCTCCTGTTTTATGGTCAGCCAGGGAGCTTAGAATTATAATTTTCATGTTGTTAGATAAGAGGTGATTTTATTTTTCAGAAGGGGGGTTCTTTTGTTTGTTGTTTTGGTCTTGGAGACCCTGAAGTTCATTGCTTCCCTTCTGTAATGTCCAGAACCAACAGACAAATTAATCATTGTAATGCCACATTGGGCAGGGAGTCGGATGCCCCAAATGGAACTATTGGACCTACCTGTTCAGATCACTGGCAGCATTCAGTTTTGCTTGACTAACATGGGTACTGCCCCATAACCATAAATACTTTAAGTGGGAAAACTGAGGATGAATCACTAAAAATAATTTTAAAATCCTCTTAAAATTGTCAAATGGTTGAAAAGCGTACAGAACAAAACTATACACGGCAAGCTCAGTAAATGGTAATTTGAATTATTTACTAGGAGGAACTACTGTGCTGGACCAGCCACCGCTGATAGAGAAGGCAGTATAAGAGCATTGAATAAAATGAGCATGCATGTTGCCCAACTGGGAACCTTCAAACGACTGCAACCTTTGAAATTACTTTTGTTTGATCCAAAGAAGCTGCGGTCATGGTTGAAATGAGAACACAAGTACTTTTTCTTGTGATGTTGACATATCGCAGCCAAAATCATGTTTTTTAAATATAAAAAAATACAATACTGTACCTCATAGCCTGGTGAGGCCATCTGACAAAAAGTTTTGATGAATTAAGCATCCTTGGTTTTGCACTTTGAGCCACACATTTGTTTTTTCCTCATTACCAAGCTGCTGTGTCCTCCCCTGCTTTTCATGTCACAAGGCTCCCATTAAATCCAAATCTAGACTAAATGAGAAGTGTTAAGGAAATTAAGCCTATTTGTGGAAAACTTGAATTCTCAAAGACAAGCCCTCAACTATTCGTAGTTTTCATGCTGTGAGTTTAATTGGGTTCCAATTAAACTCAGACCCGCAAGCTTTTTGATATTAAAAAAAAAAAAATAAATAAAATTGTATTAAGTTCAAGCATTCCTGGGTTTAGAATGGGACATGGACACAAAAACAAACACATTTTCTCCTATTTGCTGGAAAAAGTCTTTCTGTGCTCTTTATAATACCAAGCCAATTAAATAATGTTAGACAAATGTTACAAAAATGCTCTATAATAGGTACTGACAGCCAGGCATAATCAAATAACATTTGTATCTTGAGCTAAAAAGCGTTATTCTTAAATATATAAATAAATTCTGCAAATAAAACACGTTTCTACAACTGCTTTGCATTTGCAGTACAAAAAAATGACTTACAATAGCCACAAAACAATTCAATTAGGCTTAGTTTTAATTTGTGACAAATAACCATTAGCAGTTAGTTTTAGATGATGGCTGCGTTTCTTGTTTCAACCCCTGCTGGCACTGAGCGCTGCAGTTTAAAGGTAACGCTCACCAAAAACTACCACTGACATGGCAACCAATCAAAAATATTGGTCCAGTTAAAGTGAATGCTTCAGTCCAGACTGCACTCATCACATTGATGATATGCCTTCTGAGCAATTTTATCAAATAAAACAAAAACACTGGCAGCTCAAACAATGCATGCATTTTAGTCATTTGATGTTTCTGTTCATCTTGATTTAGTTTATTGCTCTTGCTGAATGTTTTCAGTCATGTCTTCTGCTCCCTCTGTCTAATCATTACACCTGCAATGTATCAGTACAGTATTATCCACTCTGTCTCTAATGTGCCTGCTTTGGACCTGCCCAAGAGTTCTTTCAATGTTTTCAGATTTTGCTGAGGCTACTTCATTTTAATTTCTTAAATAACTTTGATACTCGTAATATCCCTTTTCATGCAGCATTCTTGTCCTTCATTTGGGTCCTTTTAGCCAGCGCCAGTGCTTTATTTGAGCCGGATCCTGCCGGAACAAGATCCGGGAACTCTCATTTTGACCGGGTGTGTTCCGGCAACTTTTTGCTTGGATCTGGCAACTCAAATCTCCGCCCCTAAAAAGTCCAAAGTCATCACGCAAATTTATAAAAAATAAAAAAAAAATACAATGAGAGGAGACATTGTCCAGTCTGTGGAGTGAATATTACGGCTGCAGCAGGTGCACCAGCTCGTGCACACGCTCCTGCTCAGCAGAGGCACGGACAGCATGTCATGCTATATGAAGTGTCTTCCTTTATATGGCAAGCCAAGTGGTCCATTAATAGTCAAACACGTGGTAAATGAATATTATTGGGCCACTTGGCTTGCCATACCTTACGTACAGCAGCATCTCCAGACAGCTCTGAGCGCGCACAACTGCTGATGTGAACTCATGCATATGTTTCAGACATAATAAATTAAAAAACTTAGCTACAGTAAAAAAAAAGAGAAATGTTTGTGTATTATTCACTTTAAATAGCATATCAAAACAACTGCACTAATTTGTCAAAATAACAGCGATCAAAATGCTGAAAAAGACAGTACAGTTTAATTTCATTAAATGGATGGATTGTCCTCAGTTGGCCAACCGAAAAGGCGGTCGCAATTGAGATTGTAACAAGGAATGAAATCATCGGAGAAGAGTTTGACTCAGAAATGTGAAATGTGGGAGCTGGGGGGGATTACGCTTACCAAAATAGGAGCTGCTCTTCACACATAACCTGTTGTTGGTCTCTAAAATAGTAATTTAATCAGGCGGTTACAAACGTAGGTAAACGTAGATGTTTAACAACCAGTTAAAATAGGCTGCACCAAAATACAGGAAATAGCATTTACTTTCTCCAGGTGCTCTGGTTTGTCCTCAGAAAATAAAAACATTGGTTAGGTTAATTAGAAATTCTAAGTTGTCAGTAGATTCAAATGAAAGAGTGAATAATTGTCCCATTCAGATCTTTTTGGGTTTGTAATGGGACTGCCCATCCATCCAGTGTGTAAACACTTGCCATTGGAAATAGGCCCCAGCTCTCCACAATCATACATCACAAAGCAGGTAAAGAAAATGGATAGATGGACTGTGCTATTCACTCAACTAAAAGCTTCAACCTGCTGGACTTTGAACAATTTAAGACCAAAAATAACTCATAAGAAAATGTCATATTACTTGAGGCAATTGGTTAGATGTCCTGGAACATTTTACATTGCAGATGACTTTAATGACAATCGCCAGGATTTTTAGGAACCAATTCTGGATGCATATAAACATGTTCTGAAAACGTGTATAGTGTACAACCCAAAACAAATGTACAGTTTATTGTTTATATTGTATGTTCATTTGTTGAATTAAAATCTCAAATGAAATATGACAAAATACGAGTTGAATATGATTATTGCATTTATTTGAACTTTTGAGTCATATGCAACTTGTTCTAAAAGAACTGAAGAACAAACCTTGTTAAACCATTTACTCTGTAACTCAAAATCAGTAACAGGCCTATACTCTGATAATACTACAGTTCAATTTCATAAAACCTTGATGTAGAATTTTTTTGAAACCACATATTCTGAACATTTTAATAGTTTTTCTGAACAACATACAGGAGGAATGGGTCACCTATCCATTTCTGAGCTGAGAAACAGTTTGTGAGTCACACCTTGCATGGTTCCTGTTACAAAATACTACCATTCATTAAAGTGGATGCTCAACAATTTGTCATTGAAGTTTCTTAAACGCTATGATGTGAGTGAAAAGTCGTGATTGAAATTCCCCACAGTGCTGTAAAATAACTAAACCACTACATAATGGACCACATTAATGAACTAGTAAAGCTGAAGAAAGTACAAGTCAGACACTGTGCCTCAGTTGACACAGAGCAGACTGCACAGAGAGGAACAGTTTATCTGACCAATCATTGGTTAATTCTTTAAATAATTGCCAAATACGTCATCTTTAATATGCGAAATAGATTAAATGAAATGCTCTTAGTCTGGCTGTCAAAGTCAGTCAGCTTGTCTTGATTCTAATTTCCTGTCATTAGTTTTCTGCAGATAAAACTGGTCATTTGTTCAAACAAGCACTTGAGGATTGGAAGCTAACAAGGACTGTCTTCTGCTGTCACCCTTGTGCCATGATTTGGTTGATGGGATGATGCAAACTGCCTACCGGCATGGAAAATTCCTAAATGGGGAAACATCACTTACATTCTGTTTAACTCTTTTAAATTGAACTGTAAGGTGATGCAGTTGGTAGAGCTGTTTCATCTCGGAGAGAAGGTTGCAGGAAATAATTTTGGGCGGGAACCTTTCTGGGTGGAGTTTGCATGTTCTCTCCATGCACACGTGGGTTTTCTCTGTTTTCTCCAGTTTCCTCCCACAGACCAAAAACATGCATGTTAGGCTGATTGGTAACTCTAATTTATCCTTAGGTGTGAGAGTGAGTGTGAATGGTTGTCTTATTTGTCTTTTTGTGACCCTGTGATGGACTGGAGACCTGTCCAGGGTGCACCTGCCTTTTGCACGATGACTGCTGGATGTGGGTGCCTGTGACCCCTATGACCTGAAAAGGAAGAAGCAGGTAAAGATAATGGATGGACAAACTGTCCCTAGGTGAGACTGTGGATAGATATTTGTCTCTGTGTCCCTGTGATGGACTTGCAACCTGTCCAGGTTGTCTTCTGCTTTTTGCACAGTGACTGATGGGTATGGGCACCAGTGATCCCCACAAGCTGGAAAGGAAGAACCAGATAAAAGATAATAGATGGGATTGAAGTGACCTTTAGCAAACGTCATGTAGGTATTTTACTATCTTGTGTGGGATTGTAATTTTCATCATTCTATCCCTTCTGATGGAGTAGATCAAATCTGATCCTGCCTTCTAGATTTAGTCCATGACCCAAGTGTCTTACATTTATAGCCCCATTCAATTAATTTAGAAAAGTGATTTTTTTGTAACAACTCAAGAGCAAATTTCCTAACTCTGAATGTGCTTAAATTATTCTGTTTGTGCATATTCAAGGCTAAATGGCTAAATGAGAGCTGATATGAAAAGCAGCAGAAGAGAAAAGCCGCAGTTGTGATGCTGGTTTCTCAGAGCTGCAGGTCCTGAGGCCGGCACTCCTCTGCCTTCCTGTGGGAGGCAGATAGAGTGATCATTAGAAGAGACTTGAGAGAGAGAGAAAAATAACAGGTTTCACCTTAACTCCCTGCTCTCACTGATTCTCTTTGAACTCACAGCCAATTTTGCATGCTTGTGCAGACCTGCGCCTCTAAGCCAGAAGAGCCCAGCTCTTCCGACATCTAACCCCAATTGCCAACCTGTAGAGCCAGCTGCCGCTTGTTTCCTCGACCGAGTGGTGCAGAACAAGAACCAAAGTTGATCAAGAGATGTTGGCACACCCCTTAGTTTCAGTTGCAACCTGTGGTATAAACCTCAGTGTTTCGGCTGCTTGTGTGAAATAACCTGAGGAAAAGCAGTTTCACATAAGAAAAAGCAAAAATGCAGTCATTGACATATAAGTATACACAACTAATCATTCGCCTTTTACTTTGCACATATGTGTCATTAACACGCTTTTATTATTATGACTGATGCAAGATTTGTCATTTATTCAGGTTAGTTTAAGGAAAACACCATAATACAAATATTAAACAGCTTCAGCAATAACAGAGATTAAAGTTTCAGTTTGAACTCTGTGATTTTTGTCACTCACCGCATGGCATTTAGTTTCATTATATATTAAGAATGTTATCCTAATATTCTGCTCTGGGCAAGTTGAGTTGGTTTCTTTGCTAAACAACAAATTGTGAAAAAGATAAAAGTCAAGATTATATATACAGTATTTTATACCAAATGTTAGTACTATGACTTTTAAAAAAACAACAACTGCGTGAAATATTTGACTAAAATTTTTAGTTTTTCTTGAAGGTTAAGTTATTTTAAATGCTTGATTGGGTTTAGGAGATGTTGACAGAATCCAACATAAAAAGAAAAGCAATAACTGAAGGTCTGTCATTTGGTATAAATGATGTTTTTATTATGAAAGTCACAGCCCTGACCTCTTTCCTCCTGCTCTGTTTAGACACCACACTGAAACCCTGCTTGCAGTTGAAGTATTGACAATGAACATAATTTTAACTGTGCACATTTCAATATGCTCAAGGTTTATTTTATTTTATTTTATTTTTTTACCAGTGCTGTGTAGCAGTGTGTTGTTGACAGAGCAGTGTGTAACCTGAATGATTTTGACACTCAAGCTGCTTTAAATGATACTTGGTGAGACTACAAGTTCAAATAAAAATCAATAAGGTTGAGTTTGAATAGCTTTAATATTATATGTTATTAAAATAGTCAGAATAAGCTTTATTGTCATTGCACTGAAGCACAACAAAATTACATTTCAGTACAGCCTGTCCAAGTAAAACACAAACAAACATGGGGAGACAGAGGGGTCTGAGGCTGTGGCCTTGTGGGAGGCACTGCCCTTTTTGTTTAGATAAGAAAAAAGAAACGCAAGCAAAGAGGAGTTGCAAAAAATATCATATCACACTGTTTCCTTGGTAGAACAAAGTGTGAAAGCTGAAAAAAAAAATAATAAAAAAATAAAACTATACAAAGCAGGAGGAAAAGTGTCCACCTTTGTCGAGAGCAAGCAAAAAGAAAAAAAAAAAAGAACAGGATCTTAAACATTGTGGTATATGTTGTTGCTTTATACTTTGAAAAGATCTGTGAAGATTAGAGTCCAAGAAATTTTAGAAAATGTGTTAAACTGATGTTTCTGGTGTAACAAAGTTGAAGGTTTGTCACAAATGTCTATACTGTTCATGTGCATTTATGTACAGGTCAGTAAATTACTATTTAATCTGTCATAGGCAGAGCAGTTTTGTTCTCCAAGGAATGGAAAGAAAATGTTCATTTTTCTAACGTGTGTCATGTAGAGTTGCATTCAGGGCCCAAAAAAACCCGATCTGACCCAGCCCCAGCCAGCAGTCATAATTTCCGAACCCCACCAGACTCGACGAATTAACAGTAATTATAGGTCCGAACTCGGAAAATAAAAAATAAAAAAAATAAATTGTAATTAGTTATTAATGGTCGGGGACACGCAGCTGAATAAAAGGGGCAGAAGATTTGGAGCTAATGGTGTGTTTGTACTTTCATGGCTGTAAAAGATCATTTAAACACTGTTTCTGCCTGCATTCTGATTTGTTTAGACATGGACCCTGCTCTGATATGTCTTCTTTGGGATCTCACCTGTTTGGGTCATCGGCTGCCTGCGTGCTTCCACTGAGTGCAGCGGCAGAATGAATGTCCAATTGGGCAATGGATCACTGTCTGGCAGTACAGTCCCATTTAAAGCTTAACTGAACTTTTTACCTCTTTCAGGGCCGGTCAGCTCGTGGTGAAATGGCTGCGTGCGGCTGATGAAAATATGGCAGGCCATGTTATCATATAATTGTATCAAGGCTGATCCTGACCCAATTAAAAAACCCGACACCGTCTCGGCCTGCCTATCCAGCACATTATCATGGCCCAGCATGCCCGAGTTCGAGTTGGGTGGGGTCGTGCTTAGGGCTCGGGTTAGAAATGACAGCTCTAATGCCGTTAAATGTTTAGATTAATAAAATGTCTGTTGTTCTTATGTATTCATGTAAGTGCTGCTGTTGACTGTCAAAACACATGAACTGACTATTTCTGCAAATAGAATTCAAGGATTCAAGGTTATTTATTGTTTTTTGCATTGCATGTGGTACATGAGGTGGAACAAAATTGTGTACGCAGATCCCAGTCATGTACATCCAACAACAGGAAGAATATAATTGCAATAAACAAATAAAATAAACAATAATGAGGATCTACAAAATAAGATGCAAACTAAGACACATGCTAAACTAAGAATAAAATAAAAAGAAACAGCAGCAGCACAAACATGAGTCTGTGTGAGTAGATGAGTACGAATGAACACAGCATAATGAAATAATCAGCAACATGAGATCAGCACCATGGATAGTCAGCAGCACATACCATCAGTCAAAGTGGCATTACAGTGATTTATTTTTTCCACAGTGATGATTTTGATTAGGGATTCATGAGTCTAACAGCTTCAGTGTAGAAGCTGTTCCTCAGTATAGTAGTTCTGCACTTAATGCTCTTCAACCTTCTGCTTGAGGGGAGCAGGGCAGAAAGTGTGTGTGCTGGGTGAGTGGGGTCCTTCAT
>JARVLU010000952.1:11632736-11644856 GCA_031762415.1 Simpsonichthys santanae | reverse complement strand
CCCCCCCCCCCCCCCAAAAAAAAAAAAAAAAAAAAACACGACACAACTACGTAAGTGCGTGGTGATGTACACCACACAGCGCTCGAGTCCAGAAGGAGTCAGCAGTAGCACGCTAGGCTAGGCTAAGCTTAAACGTGTGGTAAGTTTTTGCTTCAAAATGATCTAACTTGTTCCACCATCTGAAGAGTTTCCACTTGACAGAATATGCTGAGACTCAGACGATGAGGCACAATAAGTCTGAACCAACGTGACCCTGAAACAACACCCTTTGCTGTATCAAAAGAAAAACCCATGCAACAAACGGCGTTTGCTACATAGTTTAGGTTATGTTGTTGTTTAATGTTAAAACTATTAATATTGATAAAGTTGAGTTTTTGGTTTATTTGACGATGATTTCAAATTTCTTTGAAGTCGAAATACAAATAAAAGGTGAACATTAATTTATTTGTACAGTTTTTCTGAGGCTTTTATATTGTTTACATCGATATCAGAATCATATCGTTATCGACCGAGATTAAGAAATGTATCGTGATAAAAGTTTTGGCCATATCGTCCAGCCCTAGTTACACTCCTTAAAGCAACCTGATTCATTCCACACTGTCTTAATGACTGATTTCAGTCAGACAATAAATTCCATACAAAGACTGCTAGCAATTCCATACCTTACAATATACTAAATTTATTTTTACAGCACTTTAGATAATCGTTGGACTAAAGTTCTGCACAGAACAACAATTAAGGCATAACAGGAGCTACAATAAACAAGGTAAAACAACATAAAAATAAAGTTAAAACAACCCTCTAATACAATTTAAAAACATTAACTAAAAAATTACAGATTGTGTTGCAGGACAAAGGAAAGAGATTGATTTTTAAGAAGTGATTTAAAAACAATCAAAGAAAAGGCTTGACTAATGTCTAACAGGAGACCATTCCACATTTTAGGAGCTGCAAGAGAAACGGCACACTCCCTTCTGAGCTGTCACTTAATTCTCTGGAACTCTGAAGAGGAACTGATTAGTTGACCTGAGAAAATGGGCGGGTGTGTAAAGGTGTAGCAGCTCACAAGGGTAAGATCAGAATAGAGAGTGGTACATTTGGAGAGATACCATAACTGAGACGTATGGAAAGATGACAAATCGCTTTGTATTGTGCTCAGTAATAAATCTTGAATTTAATTTACCAGGAATGACTGACATTTATCATGTGTGTCTTGTTAACCACTTGCATCATCTTGATTTCCTCTCATGGCCAACTATATTCCTCCATTTTCTCCAATCAAGCTTGTGTAAAAACAGCTTGGACAACAACTTTGACACATTGCAGTTCTACTGCATCTCGAAGGCCAGTTGCAACAGCTGTGGGTTGACTTGCCAGAGAAGAGGATCAACAGCTGTGTGACAGTTCTTCACCAAACTCCCATTTCCATCAAGGCTTGAAGGAATGCCACACACTGCTGACATTCAACCAGCGATGTGCCCATATATCCTGTTATTCGTTTGTCCCGATATTGTAATTATTGTTATACAGTCACATGACCTCACAACACTTACAGTTCCATTTACAGTAATTTACACTCCTTTGCCAGTGAGTGCAATTATGTCAAGGTTCATTTATGTTTGTATGACTGCATTTATTTAGCTTCTTTTATGAGAACATTCATATTGTGATTTACCAAAGCCACATGCTTGAATACGACTATGGATCAACTGCAGTATAAGCATTTCCTGCATTTTTTACCTGAATATAACACAAATACACACAGACTATAAACAAAACACCATGCCCACACCTCTGGCATCATGTGCCTGATTTGTTCACGTGTCCCTCATTTTCTAATTGTAACTCTATGCATGGTGCAAACAGAAATCTTGTTCAGTAGCACAACAGATAAACATGTCTCATATGAAATGCCGCCTCCTTTTCCCTCTCCAGTCGTGTTCTCCTATGCCCAGCCATGCCAGTTGATTATAACGTTAGAAGAGCTGCATGCTCAGCAGTCAAAAGTACTACAGCCTCAACTACTGTAACACCCATGTGTCTTCTCCTCGACATTTTCATCTCCTATGCAAATACAGACCCAATGGAGCCAGTAATCATTCATCAGGAAACTGTCTCCAAATGGTAACTGCTTCTGTCCTGCTCATCCATTATTCATCACCATGGACAGGGCCAGGCAGCAAGAGACTTCCCTAGTAGCTCATACATACAGTCTGCTCCATTCTCAGTTTCTCTCTCTCTTTCTGAGTACCAAAATGAGGGGAAAAAAGTCCAATGTTCACTTAAGTAGCTGTCTCCTCAGTGTCAGAAGAGAGGCCATGTGACTTGGCTCACTTCTCCTCCTCTGGTTTTGATAAAACACCTAGCCTGTTCCTGATACTCCTGTTCATTACTGCATTTAATGAGAAACCTCTGCATACCTGGCACAGAACACACAGCGAGAGCACATTTCGGGAATAAAAGGGAAATGTATTTAGAAGGAGCCGCAGGCAGAGTTTCATCACCAATGTGACAGGTGATGTGACATGCAAGAAACACCCTCATAAAGAAGCCAACACACAAACACCTCAGAGGGAATTCATTCATTCCTATCTATTGCCTCTCTGTTGCTATCACATGCAGTGTTTAATTCAAATTGCATTCAAGCTGCAAAAACAACACGCTAACATGTAAACCTAGCAAAGGAAGAAAAATGAGCTTCCTTGAGAGCACCAGCACAGTGCTACTGTCTCTTTGTGGTGTCTAGTCTCAGTCCCTGCAGAAATGTTCTGTCTGTGTATTAATAACCACTTCAAAGTGAATATGCTCCTCTAAATGTGTTGTGCATCCATTTGGAGGTCTATCTTCTTCTGCTATAACCCCCCTAAGCAAACCTCAAGTAAACATATCAAATTGAAATTCATGCCAACCTGCTGGCTGTCATCCTCTAAGTCATTTTTTTTTTTTTTTTAATTTGATTTGTTTTGATGCAGAAGCCAATACTTTATGATGGAAGATTTCCACCAATACCGTATTTATCAAATCAGTGAACAGGTTTACATGGATCTGTGCTAAAAATGGGAGGAACTTTTTTTTTGTATCATGTCATAAAACTATGTCAACATTTTAGAAAACATCATTAATGATGCTGTATTGCTTCATGTTGGCTGATAACCGAAATTTAGAGAAGATGACTTTTTTGCTCCGTGGCGACAACTTCAGCGAGAGATGCCAGAAATGTTAGTTTTCAGCTGTAAGGGTTTTGTGAAGTTTATAAAAAGGACCTGGATACATCCCCTCTAGTCTGTCATCACACTTAAGTGGAGCATTGTCTAGGCCCTGCAGCTCCCCCCAGATAAAACTGCCTGTGGTGCAATTTTCCCAAGACCCCTCAGGGCCCATAATTCTCTTTGTGGGTTGTCTGACAATTTGCTAAACAGTGGAATCAGGGGGCACAAGAAGACTGAGAGGAGCTGCAGCTTGCAAAGTGTTCTCTGCACAAGAGCTTCTCCAACCAGTAAGGCTTTCTTAATCAAATACAGTTTATAAACGAGTAGTCTATTTTGTGCAGAAACCTGTGAATGCATATATTTGCAGTCTCTAAAAATGCATCATGGTCGTTAGATCTACAGCTGTTAGCCATTTGTTTATTAGCCAGCCATCAAATTACCAAGACATCAGGAAGCTAGAATGCAAAATAAGAAAAAATGAATTCAGCTTTAACCCTGGTTCTTTCTGGATGACCATTATTCATTACAAATGAATCACTTTGACAAGAGTGCTACTTGTGTTCAAGTTTAAACAGAGATCATTGTAAGATGAAAGATATACATTTTGTGCAGTCTCATGCAATATTGTAGTATATTCTGCAATAGTCCATGATCTATTAGGACATGATTCTGATGTGAATTGCAACAATGACACGAGCTCTGCTTTGACTAGATCTTTTTGTGTTCCTGTTTCTTTTGTTTTAACATTTTTTAGTGCTTACACAGTACACCCACACTAAAGGTATGACTGTGACACACTTTGGAGTTTTCTGTGTCGCTGCCTTGCCACCGTGCCATCGTGGTTCAGTCCTTCCAGCTTCAGGCTCATGCTTCGGCCTGTCATGGTGGCCGTCTCCACGATCCTCCATCTGCCTGCACGGACCAAACTCTATGGACAGTTCAGTTCCACGGAGAAACGTTGGATGTCCTCTGTCTGACAGACCCGGTTCTGGAGGGCAGTGTGGGAAGACAGTTGCTGCGGTCGTTACTGACATCAAGCTGCTAACGGGACATGCTAACAAGACCTGCTAACATGGCTAACAAAACCAGGCCACTAACAGAACCACACTGCTAACAGTACCATGCTGATGTAGATTTCTTTCTTTCTCACTTTTAGTACTTTGTTTTTGTATTTTTGCTGCATGCTTTAGTATTTCTTGTTCCTGTTGGGGTTTTTTTGGCGAGTCGAGACAGTTCTTCGTGTCCTGAGCATTCCATTGCATTAATTTGCATATAACAAATAAATCAAACCTATAGCACTAAGGGGATGTGTTGTGAGTGACTGCCAGCTACTACCAAACCTAATCTAGTTAAGCTCCAAAACTTGTGTAATTGTAAACTTTATAAAGCAGATGTCTCTATAAAAATTTAGATTGGAGTTGTTTTAATGCAGGAATCCACTTTAATTTTGGAGCTGCTCAGATTAGCAGTCTGAGCTCAGTCAGAAATAAACTGTTTCCAAACTGAGTTATTTCAAGAAGAAAGCCTGAGAAAAGCCGAGTCCTCTAATGATGCTCAGTGTGTGTTGCCCTCCCATCTTCATGTTGCAGACACATTCATGAATTATTTTTCGAGTGTTTTGTACCAAGCCATCTGTAATGCTGCAAACTATCACTATGCAGCTCACAAGAACAGAACTTCCAATGAAAAGTCCAATTTATGCAAAAATCTGCTGTGTCCTACAGAATGTCATGTTTGATTCAAGAGAAAGACAATGAGAACGTCTTAAATTTCTTTTTTTTCATATTTTACAGTCTAATATAAAGTCAAATCATATTTCCAGCTTTTACACATTTTCCTCACATAGTAAGCCATTCACAATCAACCTGCAATTGATTGTAAGAATGAAATTGCTTCACAATTTGGAGTAGAATTGCCAGGGGGACGGCCAAAGGGAACTAAATAACAAATGAGAGGACAGGATGAACGAAACAGCTTTAATTCACCGCAACTGATTTGATAATAAAACTCGAACCCATTTCACAGGATAGCCAATTATGTCCTCAGTGAGTTCTGCCATTGTGATTGCGGGAGATCTATGTTTCACAATCAGTCGTGCGGCATATTCACAACCAATGTGTTGCCTGTCGTTTCACGATGTGAAATATCGTTTCCTATCCAGTTATTGGGATATTAAACAAAATTAAACCACAAAACACTGATTGCCTCATGACCTTACACATCAGAAGTTGTCAGAGCAAGTTCTTTCTTTATTCACAACTTTTATTTTAACTCTGTAGGAACATTTTACCATTCAGAATACACAAAAGTGCTCCAAGGTGACATGAATTATGAGTCAATTCTTCATACGAAGGAAGTAATTAATTAGGATGTCAAACTCGTGGAGCATCCTTGCCTTCATTTTTCTTCTTAATTGGGGAGTAATTTGAAATTTTGAAAGGTGGCAGATCACATTTAATAAAGATTGACACCTGTTATTTCTTTCTGTCCCTGCCACCCACCACTGGCTGCAGTTTATTAATGGTCGTGTCCTTTTGTAGAGCGCAGGCGCTTCCTCAGAGTTTGCTGTCAAAGGGTCGTGTACCAACACATGCAGACTATTGGTGGACTGCTGGGTGCCACCCTTAAGGGCAGAGCTGGGTGACAGAATAAAACTGCTTTTGTCCTGAACTGCTCATATCTCGGGGAACAGCTGTCTCTCCCAGAGTGATGACTTCATTTTGACTGCACAGAATACCTCCTCGACTGTGATATTGCCCTCTGAAACCACGGACAGCTTTAACATATGTTAGAAGGTCAAATACGTGTGTTTTCACTTTTTCACACAGCTCACGCTGGCAGTGATCAGCCCACACCAAAATTAAAGCTGCTGCCTGGATGTGGAAGGAAGATTAATTGCTCTCTACAGTCTAGCTGCGCTTAATCTTGTGTCCTAAAAGTGGGAGCAAGAGTCGGTTAGTGTTTGGTGTCACACATGCAGGAAGAAGTTCCTGCACACGTTCTGTGACTTTGGCATTAGGAGGGTCTTATCTTCAGTCTTCACAGGTTTGGAAATTTTGAGTCAAAGTTTTGCATTTCATTTCACACAAAAATCTGGGGTGGTGCCAAGAGTGCATTGTTTTAATGCAAGAAACTGACATAGTGAATATTTATTTCACACATTTAACGTGTCCAAACTGCGTCTCTTTGAACAGGAAAATTCTCTTCTGAGAAAATTCTGAGAGTTCTGTGATGGAGTTAAATTTAAAACAGTCTGCTCCTCAGATATACAGTGTTAAATTATTATTTTTATATGAATGTTTCTGTTCTGTGCCCTGAGATGAGGTCCAGGTTTCTTATAAACGAGTCCTCAAGGCTCAGTGGGACTAGCCTGTCTAAATAAAGGTTGAATGAATGGCTTGTGTTGTCACTTGGTACTGTATAAATAAACTGAATTAAAATTGAATTGAATAGAAAATATAAACTATTGCTTTCTGTATGACATATTTGTTGTATGTGAAAGATTGTTTTAGCACTATAATGAGGTCAGTCCTGATAAAGATCAGGACCTTTATCAGGACAATGGAACTTTCTGGCAGTGTCCATGGACGATGACAAGGAATAGCCCTTGGAGAAGTTGTGACCTCAACTCGTGCCGTACTTGGCAACACACAGACTATGACAATAATAATAAAGGAAGGAGTGTGGTGATGGAGTAGGTCGGTCAGGTATGGAGGGACCAGATTATGGAGGGCTTTGAATGTAATGAGGAGGATCTTGAAATGGATGTGCTGAGTGATGAGGAGCCAATGGAGTTTATGCAGGACAGGAGTCACATGTTCACAGGAGTGGGTGTGGGTGAGAAGGCGGACAGCAGAGTTTTTAATATATTGCAGTTTGTTGAGAGTTTTGGATGGTGTACCGTACAAAATGTTACTGCAATAGTCAACTCTGGATGTGACAAAGGCATGGATTAGGATTTCAGCAGTGGAGATGGTGAGTGATGGGCGGGGTCGTGCTATGTTTTTGAAATGGAAGAATGCAGTCCGAGTTATCTGTTTGACATAAGATTCGAATGTAAGAGTGTAGTCGAGAAAAGTATCAAGATTACAAATGAGTGGGGATGGAGTGAGAGTGATGTTAAAGTTGAGGCAGAAGTTTTGAATGGATTTGGTAACACTGTTTGGACCAATGACGAGTATGTCAGTTTAGTCAGTATTTACTTTGAGAAAATTGTGCTTTATCCAGATTTTGATGTGTGAATTATCTGTGGGCCTGTATCAGAGCTGAGATGGCTGATAGACATGTAACAAGTCTCTTATAAATGAGTCCTCGAAGCTCAATGAGAACTAACCTGTATAAATAAAGGTTGAATGAATGAATTGAGATCAGTCAAAACAGAATATTTTTGCCATAGTTGACTATTTAGGCCAGGGGTGTCAAACTCACTTACAAAAGGGCCCAAATTAAAACCCTATTCAAACGAATGGCCAGTTTCAGAATCTACATTAACTCAAGTTAGACACCCAACATCTCTTCTTGGTTGCAGGTTCCTCAACAAGAGTTTGATTGGTATCATTTGACATTCTCTGTTGCACTTTTGACATCATAATCAAAGATTACTGATTTTTTTTTTTTTAAGTGATAAAAGTATTTTGCATTTAAAATATAATCTTGGGGGCCAGATAAGATATCAACGAGGACCACATTTGACCCCCGGGCCTTGAGTTTGACACATGATTTGGACAGAAGAATATCATAAAAACGCAATGTTGATGCAAAATGTTTCTTGAAGTTAACTTTTCTTGGTAAAATCTTGTTTGATAGCTAAATGTATGAATGGATGGATGAATTTCAGTGACAATAACTGAGTGCTTTGTTTACATTGAACATGTACCCTCATTTCGGAATTGCAAATCAATCTAGCTGAAAAATCACTTGAATAAACTCTTTAAAATATTTTGATATTATTTATGTTTCATTTTATAGTTTGCAATGAGTATCTTCAGCAGAAAATGTCTGGATATTAACAGCTTTTGAAATGCAACACACTCCCATCACAAACAGCGGAACTCAAACACCAGCTCTACATTCCAGAGTAATTCAGTGGGGACAGACATGTGTCATGTTGTCACCAGTGTTGTACAGGACAGACCGTCTTGATCAAACCTGAGCTCTGTCACAACACCCCCCACCCCCACCCTCCCAGATAATCTAATTAAATATTTGTGTATGTGTGGACAGAGTTACTTGCCTGAAAACAAAGAGCAACACTTCCATCAAAAGCAAAACCAAATAATTATTGTTTGTGTGCAGCAGATTGGGCAGCTTGAAAGGGTTAAGCATGAGTGGATTAAAACGCCGGCACACATCCGTTTCTATACTCTAATCCTCTTAGTGCCCACTCCTAATATGTTTTTATATCTTTTCTATCTCTCACAGAGGTGAAATATCAGATTAGTTGCCAGGCTTTGACTATATCTTATTACAACCTTATCTAACGCGGAGAGGTTGTGATCTTCCTGCCGTGGTTGCCACTGTGCTGGGCACTAGGTTCAGGCTGTTTGCTTATAAAATTATAAATTAAGCTTGTTGTTTTCTTCTGTGGTGATTTTTTTTGTGCATTTTCCTGATTTGTTGTTTTGTGTCAGTTCTTAAACAGTAAATTAGCAGGAACCAAAGCAGCTAAATGTAACATAAAATGTGGCATTTCTCTTCTTTTCCCACCCAGGCAAGAAAAATAATGTTTTGAATACCTTGTGTTATCGACTTTGACTTGCTTAAATTCACACAGACGCCCAAATGCACTCACGTGTGCATGCATCCATGTAATAATCCACGCCTTAGTGTAAAAACTGTAAACAAATAGTCTATCAGCGTATGACCTAAATTCAATTTCCCCAGCAGAACCGAATCTCGCCCTGTTGAAATCAATCATTCTGTTGCAGGAGTTAATGAAACATATGAGAACACAGGAGTTAAATCAATGAAAGTGCTTTCATCAAAGGCTCTCTGATGCCATTTAACAGAGATCCATATTTCACAAGTAACATGCAAACAGGAAGGAGCCTAGTAATGCCAATGACAGCATGTTGATTCAAACTTTCTAGCATGATAAACTCAAGACTAACTTGTACAAAGTTTAAAGTTATAAATCCCACTTAAGAACAGCAGCAGCACAGAATACAGGAGGTGCAGTGCAGTGGTGCAGCTTATCCATCACACTAAAAGTTATGAGGTGCAGCTAGAGCAATGCCTAATAAAGACACCTTTACAAGGAACTTTGTTAAGGTTCCAACATTAACATCATGCTGAGTCACTTTACTGTACTTTTTTTTAATTATTATTTTGCAGTGAAATGGCAAACACGATGCTAAGCTTCACATTGATCCTTCAAATTAATCAGGATCTTCCAGTGTGACCCGTACCTCTTTGACAGTTTGAGATCCTGAGATATCGTGAAACTTGGTAAATGTGTGTTCTGAAAATTTAGGTAAAAAAAAAAACATTTCCCAAAAGTGTTTTAAGACATACGTAGTAGCACCAGATTGCTATCTTCACCAGAACGTCTTGTAAATGACAAAGAAAAAAAGCTGCAATTACCAACTGAAATTAAACCCCAGTGCTGTTAATGGACAAGTTAAAGTTAAACGTCACGCCTTCAGTGAAAGGAACTGAATCAGCTGCAATTGTGTAACTACTGGATTCTGTTTGCGCTGAACTGCCGAACGTGCCGCTTTACAGATGTTGGAGTTTTCTTTCCAGCTAATGGGAGTTTTCAGGTTTCAGATACTGTAATGTCATTTTTCTTAGCGAGGCTGACGTGACAGCTTTTTTTTCTTTAACTGTGAAAACATCAGTTTTACAGTCAAAAGTAAATGACATAAATGCAGCATAGAACTGTTTTAAATATAAATGCTGTATGTTAGTGACAATACCACAATATGTTTAGCTATTTAGCTTCAGCTGAAGTTTCTCTTTTGTTACAGGTGAACAATTTTTCCCCCCAAAGGGGGAAAGGGCACATAAAGAATTGGAAAATAAATGTTCTTTATGACAGATAATCTCAAATATATTTTTAGGGTTTTTCTAATTGTAGCGTAGTTAGCATGCTTTACAAAACATGCATTTCCCATATATTTTCAGGAATATAAGACATATTCTGTAAGCTGGGTCTTGTGGCAATATGTTATATAACATATTAGTTTAACATGTAATAGACGTTATCCTGTTGTACATGTTAACTTAACATTTTATATATATATTAATGGAAATATGCAAAATAAACATGTTTGTGTTTCTAAGTCTTTAAGGTTCAGTCTAGTTATGGAAACGCAATGACTTCAAATGTTTTTAAAAAAGTTTTGCGTACAATGTTTAATTTAAATTTCCTTAAATCTCGTTGCTAAATTGCTGTTTGTTTCTTTTTTAAATCTATCTTTTTTGGTAAAAGTTGTTGTTTTTTGTTTGTTTGTTCATTTTAACTAAGGTTATTGGGTGCCTGATGGAGATTGTCCAAGGACCACTTTCGGCACTCGGGCCTTAAGTTGCCCACATCTGGTTTATGGGATGGGGCTGGCTAGTTTACCTATTGTACAATGACAATTAATAAACCAATAGATATGTTTGCTGCTACACCTACAACACCCAGTCTCCATCATTTAGCAATTTAGAAATTCAATGTACAAATGTAATTCAGTAAACAATTTATTGACTTATGGTGTTTAGTGTCTGCCATGCTCATGTCAACGAAGTGGTGGTTTTAATATAAGCAAAGAGCAAGCAGCGGTTAGTCCGCGTTATGATAGGAAAAGTTCTTTATCCCCATTGACATGATCCTGCTTTTCCTGTCTGGGGCAGCGCAGATATCAGGGGAGAAAAAAATATGCATTGAACGGGCATCCTGAGGTCTGCAAAGAGCCAAGATGGCTCACATATAAACTGTGCAGAGTTGTGATTATCAGGCTGCTGTAGTGACAGCAGTATGAACACATATTGATGGGCTAGGTTAACAGTGTGGCTGCAGAATAAGCTGGAGGAAGCTGTTTGTTGTTCCAGCATTTGAGTGGACTTAATAAACTGGTCAATAGTAGGAAAAGGAATCCATGAGTTGCAGCAGCGTTCCTTTTGACGGCTTTGCTCAGACCACCATGAACACAGAATTAAAAGGAAGAAATACTGAAGTGATGTATACAAGTTGAATACAAAAACACACACACACACACACACACACACACACACACACACACACACATATAAATGCACTCACCACAAACTCATAAGGAGTATGAATTTCTCAAAAACCTCTGGGGACAATTCAGAACTTAAGAGAATAATGAAAAAATGTGCCTACCCTCCTCTTTTTATTTTCTCTTTTATTTTTACTGAACTCTGCCTTGGCTTGGATGAAAATGTTCAAATAGATACACCGTCGGCAAAACACTTAAAACAAAAAAATAAATAAATAAAACAGAGAGAAATAAGATGCAGAAAAGATACACTGTATTATAAGAGAACAGCAGCTACAGTATCGACTTTTGACATACAGTACTTTAGAGAAGGGAGTATGGCCACCTCTTTTAGCTTTGCATGTGCATACATAAACGACACACTTATGCATACTCACACTAGCTCTGCTGCTCGCCAAACATCTGGAGCAAAGTTAGAAAACGCTGAATGAAAGAATCTTAAATAACACTAGATTGTTGTATGATCTTATAACCAGCAGCCAACCAAAGCAAGCCTGCATGAGTTATCTGTCTCTCAGAGATTAGCTTCTTTTACTATATGTATATATATATATATATATATATATATATATATACAGTATATACACACAGTGTATGACTCTTGCAGGAGCAATTGCTCTTGCAGTTAAATTTCTCCCCATCCCTCGCCATGCACCTCCACCCTCTCCATTTCTATTCCACAC
>JARVLU010000952.1:11608423-11620188 GCA_031762415.1 Simpsonichthys santanae | reverse complement strand
AAACATTTCACCAAAAAAAAAAAAAAAAAAAAAAAAAAGAAACTGTCCAAATGACCTGACTGAAGGATATTATTATTATTATTATTATTATTATTATTATTATTATTATTATTATTATTATTATTGCTGCTTTCTTTTTCTGATTGTTTAAAATTTAGGTAAACCTTTGTTAGTCAAAAACCTATGCAGCACCGTAAACTGTTACAAATGCAATACAGCACATAGCATTTTATTATTCCATGAAACTGTTTAAATAAAATCCTGGATTTCATAAGTTTATATGAATTAGTTTGGGTTTTGTGAGATGACATTAAGAAATAGACAGACACGGTCAGAGCACTACATATGACCCTCGAGCCGCAGTTTGCCCGTGCTGTGTCTTAGCCAAGCATGCATCGATTCAAAGGCACAGGCAGCGCTCACCGCTTCACTCTGAGCGGGTGAAAAAAGGTACACAGCAAGACTAATTTGTCTTGACGAGCAAACAGCTGTAAACACCCCCATGGGGGCTGATGAGATAAGTGCCATGTTGTTGAGATGGTATCTCCTGGCAACAGTGTCCCACCCGACTTACATTTTCAGGTGTTCTGTCCACCATATTGTGCCGATTAATCAGAACTGACATTGAATAAACACAACAAGATCAAACGAACTGACCACTTCTCAGCTGTGTGTTTATGGACCCTGTTATCTAGTCATAATATCAGATTTGTTTGCTTTATTTGTCCTTTTTGCATTTCTTTTTCTTTTGAATGAACCCAGGCCTCCTAACAAAGACATCTGATTTTGCCTTTGGTGTAATCAGATCAAAATGAAATTCAAAGAACAGTATTGTGCCTGTGATTACATGCATTGTGCTTCATGCTATGGAAATAGAAAAATGTTAAATATTATAGATTTTACCAGTCAGGCATTCAAAAACATGCAGCTCAAAAATAAATTGCAGTCAACTTACCAGACTGGATTTAAACTGTTCTGACTCAAAGATATATATATTTTTTTTTTCTTCATTTCTATCAGCTCAGTTCGCCTGAAGCCTTCAAAGCTGTGAAATTTTAATTTCCCAGTTCAGAGATGTTTAAGAAAACAGTGCATTGAGTTCTATCTATATTTTAGGGAGAAATGAAATATGGGAAATGAGCTACTTTGTTTATGTGGAAGAGAATCTACTGTAAATCACAAACACCAACAAGACAACTCTCAACAAACTGTGCAGCTTCTTCTGTTTTCCCTTCATTTTCTTGTTACTTCCTTGCTTTTAGTAGAGCTTCTATGAGCATGATATTCTGAATATATAATCACATATTTTACATTGAAATCACTTTTTTTTAGCTCTGTTAAATATCTTAAACAGTTTACTTTTTTTATCTTGCCAGGCCAATCAATCTATAATCATCAAATCTACTGTATACATCCCAAATAAACGAAGCAAACAATTCTTGCTGCTGCTACTAAACAGATGAAATATTTTTCTTCTTGTGATCTTCAAGTACAACATTTTGTACAAACGTCCCCCACAATTAATTGCTAGTTTTCAAAAACAAAATCAAACATGTACTTTGACTTTAAACAGCTTTTTATTCTTCTATAGATAAACTAAAGCAGGAAAGCCATATTTTCTATAAACATTAGAAAACTGTACACAGATCCGTTAATTGCCATCTAAATGCATCAACTGGTAAACCAATTATGGTTTAAGAGAACACACTTGTCTTAAACACATTTCATTTCAGAAGCAAATAGGTCATTGGATTACAATTTATTAATTGTTCAAACATCAACAGAGTGCATATTGAATCAGCGCGGCTTTTGATGATGAGCATCTGCACCACCCGCGCAACTTCAATCAGCAACAATCAACAATTCTTTCATGCGCATCTGTAAGTTATAAGGACCGCATCTATTCTAAAACAAGGCCATCTGCATCCAATTTAACTTACATGGGACGAAAAAACCCTGAGTGAAACTAATCAATTTAACTTGGAAACATCAAGGGTGATAAAAGAAACGGCAGCTCTTGAGAAGTGAGGTAACAGTTGTAGCTGTTGTATCAGCAGGAGTTATGACAGAAGTTTGTTCAATGATGACGCTCCAGGTTGTTTGTTTGTTTGTTTGTGTATTTATTCATTTCATTTCAATAAAACACAATACAATTACCAGAAAATATAAATAAAAAAAAACATAAAATGAAAGGAAGCAGAAGAAATGATCTTATCATATCTGCTCCCTCATTAGTTGACAGTTGACAGAACAATTAAACAAAAATATTGATTTTGTCATTGATTTTTAATTCAGGAGAAACATTATTTTTAGAAGCATAAAAAAACGTCTATCTATGTATCTATGTACATCTATCTATGTATCTATGTATCTATCTATGTATTTATGTATCTATATATGTATTCATGTATCTATCTATGTATCTATGTATCTATGTTTATATTTATCTATCTATGTATCTATGTATCTATCTATGTATTTATGTATCTATCTATGTATCTATGTATCTATGTATCTATCTATCTATGTATCTATGTATCTATCTATGTATCTATGTGTCTATCTATGTATCTATGTATCTATGTATCTATGTATCTATCTATCTATCTATGTATCTATGTATCTATCTATGTATCTATGTATCTATGTATCTATCTATGTATCTATCTATGTATCTATCTATGTATCTATGTATCTATCTATCTATCTATGCATCTATCTATGTATCTATGTATCTATCTATGTATCTATCTATGTATCTATGTATGTATCTATGTATCTATGTATCTAGATATGTATCTAGATATGTATCTATGTATCCATCTATGTATCTATGTATCTATGTATCTATCTATGTGTCTGTCTGTCTGTCTGTCTGTCTGTCTGTTGATTGATCCATCTGTATGTATGTACAGTATATATACAGACTAGTATCAGTATGTATACTGTATATGGGGGTAAAACTTTAGTAGCAAGAATGTTTACTTTTAAACACCCTTTTCATCATTAAAACAAAGTTTTTAACCCCCCAAAATATCCAAGGTTTACTTGGTTGAAATGAGAAAATAAATTTTCGACTGATTTTGGAAAACCTTGTAATAAAATTGCTTGTACCTACTTGTTTTTTTTTCTGCATGTACATTTCACTGACACAAAGTAAACCTCTTATAGTTTTTGTGTGTGTGTGTGTGCGTGCGTGCGTGTGTTTTTATTGTTTGTTTGGGTGTCAGTAAAAAAAGGGCCAGTTTTGTGTTTTTCTGCAACAGTAGATTGCTTCTTGTTTCGCATCTATTTCAGGTAGGTACTAGAAGAAAACACGGGAGCCTAAAAATGCACAACCCTATATTCTTGATTTCCATTCAATGAGTTGCAGAGAAGTGAACACGAAGAGTACGAATGGTACTGAGTTGCATTAATAGAATGCTAAGCTATGCCTGCTGTACTCTTCCTTCCCAAGTCACCCAAGGGTTTTAGGCCAGGACTATGGGGAAATTAAGACTAAAAACAAGATTAAATTAAAAGTCGCACAACAGTCACCAGCACATCAGGAAATAGTTACTGAAAAACCCCACAAGAACCTGTTTAGCTGCTGAATCACAATTTTAGTTGCGATGGTAGAAAAATGAGAGTTAATTGCTGTATCATGGAAAGTAAAATGCAGAATGAAGTAGAGGCCATGTTGTCATTGACTAAAGCCACATAGATTAAGCTTGACAGTTTCCCTTCCTGCGCCTCTGGCAAAGAGGGCTCAGGAGGAATCTTTTTTTTTTTTTTTTTTTTTTTAAGCAGCTGCATGGGTGAGGACCACAGTAATAATATCATCTTCAGCTGCGGTCAAAATAAGCGTGACCATCTTGCCCATTCAGAATCATTGCCACTGTCCGTCGTTTTATGCTCGCTCCTCTCGGTTTCTTTGCACGGGCCAAGATCCAGAGGCGTGCAGTACTCAGAGGTGATAGTGCCAGCATCAGTCGGAGAAGCTAAGTTATTCCTTTCCAAGCAAGCAGCAAGGACAGACTACAGACGTGTGCCATTCCTTGAAGCAGAGGAAGAAAAAAAAAACTGATAAGAAATGGAATCAGTCATTCTCTGTGTACTTTCAACTGCACTGGTTCAAGCTTCCCACCACAAACGCTTCAAATATGTTCAAAACTGAGGCGAGCTTGTGAAATTCCCATGGACTTCAGTGGTGCAGCTCTGCTGTATGTCTTCAAGTTTTACAATAAAACTCTGCAAAGCTGTAAATCACACTCTACACAGTGATATAAAACCTCAGGAAATACATAAAATCTTGAATTCTAAGTCAAATGTCACTCGTGATGATTGACATCTTTGGACTTTTATCTGAAGTGTATCTAAACCTGGACAGGGGACTTCCTATTGATTTTTAACGTTGCATTATTTATTCTGTCTGTTTTGGTTTATTAAATTGAACAAGAATGACTAAAACAAAGTTGTCTTATCAAAGTTCATGTTCAATAATCCAGGTACTGTATAAAAAAAAATCCAGCAATGTTAAGTCAGATCCTCTGGATGGTTTATTATTATTTATTTAATTGTATTTATTTATAAACGTTTCAAGGTTCAAGGTTCTTTATTTGTCATTCATCCTTCATCCAAAGGACTTCGTCAGTCCGAGGAGCCACAACAAACTCAGTCCCACAAGCAGCACACTCACATAGTGGGCCAACCAGTTTGCTGGTTATAAGATGGTTCCTGGAGTCTGAGATGGTTTCTGGAGCTCACCCTCTCCCCCGTCATGCCGTCTGAGGCAGCCATAGTAGGAGCCTAGCCATAGTTGCCATAGCCACAGGGTGATGAAATCCTTTGGATGAAGGACAAAACATTTCAAGAAAACAAACGAACAAAAAATAAACCATCCAGATGACCTGACTTGGTTTTTTTTTGGCTTGCATTTTTCTGAAACATTGCTTTTTTAATGTATCGTTCTTCATCCAAAGGACTTCATTAGTCCGAGTAGCCACAACAAACTCAGTCTCACAAGCAGCACACTCACATAGTGGGCCAACCAGTTTGCTGGTTATAAGATGGTTTCTGGAGCCTGCCCTCTCCCCTGTCATCTCCTCTGAGGCTGCCATAGTAGGAGCAAGAGCTAGCTATACTTGCCATAGCTATAGGACTGATAAAGTCCTTTTGGATGAAGGACAAAATGTTTCAACAAAAACAAAAAAAGAAACCGTCCAGATGACATGACTTGACTTTGTGAGATAGTTGTCTTACATTTTTCTGAAACATTGCTCTTTTATTATTATTATTATTATTATTATTATTATTATTATTATTATTATTATTATTATTATTATTATTAATTACATTTCGTCCTTCATCCAAAGGACTTTATCAGTCTTAGGAACTACAACAAACTCAGTCCCACAAGAAGCACACTCACATAATGGACCAACCAGTTTTCTAGTTATAAGATGGTTTCTGTAGCCTGCCCTCTCCCCCATCATCTCCTCTGAGGCAGCCATAGCAGGAGCAATAGCCATAGTTGCCATTGCCATAGGACTGATGAAGTCCTTTGGATGAAGAACAAAACATTTGCTACAAAACAGAAAAGAAACTGCCCAGATGACCTGACAACTTTGTTGGATATTTAGTTGTCTTAAATTTTTCTGACACATTGCTCTCTTTTTTTTACATTTTGTAATAACATCAAGTGTTTTTTGTTTAAGAGATGTTAAATGGAATAGATAGTTTTTGATTATCAGAAAGAGTTACAAAGTTTGACCGGCTGGGCACTTCAAAGCTGTACAGACTGACAGTTTAATGAAACTGTGGACAGGTGAACACAAGCAAACAGTGTAGCTAAACTGTCGAGGCCACACCACAGTACACAAAATTTAGGGATTTTAAAATAGTGGTGAAATCAATACAGGACATAAAGGGGTGTCAACTCAGGAAAAATACTGAGGTGGAGTATACTTTGTAGCTCATAAATGAAAAATTGAGTTTCTCTCTGAAAGAACAAAAAAAGCATTGTTGCTAAATTACTGCTGTAGTTTACGATCGACCTCGCTGCTCGGCGCAGTATGCAGTGTTCACACCGTGCACAACTGGAGAATAAACATCTGCAACATTTCTAACCTTCTTGGTCTTCATCGTAACCTCGGGCTCACTAAACTGCATAAATAAAATATTTCAGGTTATTTAACCCCAGTAATGTTTTGTTAACTGAAAGAGCAAAAACGGATTTTTCTTTCTGATAAATCATCCTAAATGAACAGTTCAGATCTTTTGAAGTGGAGTCCTGTGGGAAGTTATGAAAAATTAATATCTTACCTGTTGTCGATAGCTCTTTGAACAACCTCAGTCTGGAGAAATAGTTTTGTTCTGAGCCAACTGACTAGTTACAGGGAACAACACCAAAATTGTTTACTGTCACCTTAAAACATCTCCAAAAAAAAATGTATATATTTTTCATGTAAATGCAGTTTTCATGAATGCTACTAAGCCTTTACATCCCCATCAGTTCTGCATCATGGGGTTATTTACATAGAAAGCAATCGTTATTGACAAGCACAAATAGCAGCAGCAGCATTTGGCTGCAGCCTGGAGCTCTTTCAGCCGGAGTATCATAATATTTCTGCTGGACCAGCTACGCATGTAACAGGCAGCATGGCTGAGCAGTGATTAGAGCTGTCACCTCACACCGTGAAGGTTGCATGTTCAACACCCAGTTTCAGCCTTTCTGTGCAGAGTTTGCACATTTTCTCTGCAAATTCGTGGATTTTCTTCTACAGGTCAAAAGCTTGCATGATGGGTTGTATGGTGACTCTTAAATGTCGGATGTGATGTAAAATTAACAGATGCCTGTCTTGTTTGTCTCCATGAGGTCCTGTGATGGACTGGTGACCTGACCAGGATGTACCCCACCTATTGCCCAATGACAGCTAAAGATAAGCATACTGAACTGAAAAGAGGGTAAAGAAGATGGATGGATGGATGGATGGATGGATGGATGGATGGATGGATGGATGGATGGTTGGATGGATGACCATCTAATGTATTTCTTATTGATAATAATGTAAAAGCTTAAATCTTTTGTTGCATATCATTGGCGTTATGATAACAGGTTTCCTGCTTTTGAAATAGTCTGGATCCTGATTTATCAACATACAAAGAAGACGGCCGCAGCTAATTTGGATCTCGTCAGGCTGCTGCCTATGTGAAGGTTTGGTTTGTGCTTGGAGGACTCGAAATCAGCTGATTTACAAGCAAAACAGTAAGCTGGAAGTGATTTGAATCGCAGGCCACCTGTGGCTTTGGGACTCATTAGCATGGAAACGACCTTGTAGAGGCATGGAGCAGTAGAATGCACCCTAATCTGTCCATTTCAGACCTTGGAAGTATCAGTACAGGCTCAAAGGCTGACAAGGAAAAATAGTCTGCCTGAATAAATTAACAATTGAGGTCATCTGAATCTGACTCCCCTATTGGCCTTGAAACAGGCCTACTTATCAATTTCTCCTGGGAAATGTGTAAACTAAGGAAAAGCTTTGTCTATTGCACGCCCACCCCCTCCACACACACACTTCTGTGGAGGCTTATAAGAACTGTGACGGCTGGCCATCATCTCATCAGGACTATGAACTGTCAGTGCTTCATGGACTGCCTCGTTGTAAATGCATATGTAACGTGTTCATGAATGTGTTGTTGGCAGAGTTTTTTTTATGTCTTAAATCGTGTCCTGTTAGGACAAGGTGTGAAGAGATCTTTTTTGTAATGCCACTATCCTCTCCTTGTGGCTTTGCCCCCTTTTCTATCTAAAAAAATGTATTCTGAAAAGGATAAGTAGGCCGCGCTATATAGCAGCAGCTTCGTGCACTCCGCCCGTCTTTCGGACGGCTGTACAGACATATTCTTGTTGTCTCTTGGTACAATGATAATAAAGCTTATTCTGATTCTGATTGTTCAGTGAAGTGTTTACAACATGAGAGACATTAAGCAAACCCTATTTCAAAACATAACCCCTTGAAATGGAAGACTTAAGAAAAGAAATCACTGAAAATCACAACTGTGCTTGAATTCTTGCTAACTGTTGTTCTCGGACGCCACCTGTTCATACAATCAAGCAGGCAATGCAAGGCTCGGTAACATGATTTCAAGCTGAGAGTAACACAAAGTTAACAACGCACTCTGGTGTACACATGGCCATGAGAAAACCCCGAGGATAAGCAAAGTCCCCTGCCGCTGCCTACGGTTATTTAACTTGCTGACATTAAGAATTTATGAGCTTAAAGATTCTTCTGGCGCTCTTCCTCGCGCGGCTGCAACACGTCTCAGAAAATGTTGTGGCAGAGCAAACAAGTTGCTTTGTTGATACTTGCCTGTTTGTCAAGATGTGACTGCATAATGCAAGAGAAGAAGAAATATTTTCACCCAGACATAAAGGCGTTCAGGGAGTCTTTGAGGCGTTTCAAAACTCTCAGAATATAATCATTGGATAGATGATGTGCAGCTGCTTACATTTGGAATCGGCTCAGGTTAAGATGGCTGCCACAACAAAACAAACGTAGCAAACATAAATATAGCGACAACCAGGCCAGTTTGACCAATACTTAGCTAAAATCTGGTGTGGCAGTAGCTAACCCATTCTTCAAGTATTAACTGGTTACACAAGTTCTGTTTTCAAACCTTGCCACAAACTCTGGATGTCTGTTAGCAAAATAACTTCCAAACCACAGAAAATAATTTAATTAAACTTTCAGGAATAAAATATTTTGCGTAGCCTAGAAATTAAAGTGGTTAGCTTGTGGAGTCGGATAAATTCAAGATGGCTGCCACAACCAACTAACCTCAAAAAACACGTTATAACACAGCCGAGTTTGTTAATATTGTAGTTGAGCAGCATCTCCAATACATATTCAGAACACTCAACTGTGCAGAATTGTTCTTTTAAACTTTGGCAAAAACCCTTGCTTCTCCCATGACTGACAGTTAGCAAAATATTTCATGGATTAGATTTCAGTGAAAAGTGGCCACAACTGATGGACTGTTTGGTTCCGTGGGGAAATCTAGGAGTTTTCTGTCTGCTGGACCCAGTTCTGGACTGTGGTCTGTGAGGGCATCTGCTGTGGTCCTTATACAAGGACACAAGTATACAAGGATTTTTATTGTCATTCCCATGTGGTGCATGAAGTGGAACAAAACTGTGTACACAGGGTCCCAGTTACATCCAACAAAAATGCAAATTGTAAAGAAAAACATTACTAAGATCCAAGTCATGAACTAAGAATAAACTACATTCAGTAAACTAAGAATAAGACAAGAAAGTTCATGCTCAATAATCCAGGTACCAAATCCAATAATTCTCAATCGGGTTTTTATATACTGATGAGGCCCTCTGGATGGAGGGTGAAACGATTCTATAAAAAAAAAAAAACTGTCCAGATGACACGAATGAGAATTATTGGATTTGGTACATGGATGATTGAGCATGAACGTTCTTGTCTTGAACCTCTTTGGCTGTGGCTACCAGCCTGGGAGGAGTCGACGAGGGACAGGACGGCCCCCCAGAAACCATTTTGGCTCCAGCAAACTGGTTGGTCCACTTAAAGTATTTACTGCTTGGTGGGGAAACTGTTTGCTTGAACTCCTCTGACTGACGATGCCCTCATCAAACGGTTCTATAAAAAAGAAACTGTCCAGATGACCCGACTGAGAATTATTGGACAAACTGAGAATACACAAGTTTAAGAGTACGCTAAGCACCAACAGTACAAAAACAATGCGCCAAAAACAACAGCAGCACGAACATGAGTCTGCATGAGCAGATGAGGACTAATGAACACAGCAACATGAAATAAATCAGCAGCATGAGATCAGCATCATGGACAGTCAGCAGCACATATCAACAACCAAGTGGCACCACTGACTTTTTTCATATACTTATACGTATATATAAATTTTTAACCATCAAGCTGCTGAGCGGACCTGTTAATAAGACCAACAGAACCATGATAATGAAAGAACCTCACTGTTAACCGAACCACACTCTAGAAGTATTTCTTTTTCAACTTCGCTGCCTTGTTTTCAGTATTTTAGTAGTATTTTTAGTATGTTTGCTTCATGCTTCGGTTTTTTTTTTTTTTTTTTGGCAAGCCAAGATGGTTCTTCTCGTTGTAAACATTTTACTGCACTATTGACCTCGTGTTGATTTTGCATATAACAAATAAACCAAACCTGAACCTGTGTTATTTCTCAACATAAGCTGAGCGCAGTGTAAAACTGGCATTAGGAGGCGGTGGGCGACATGCATCCCTTCAACAACGCCTGGACCTACCAGTTTATCATGTCCAGTTTGACGTCCACAAAGAAGCCACAGACTTTACCCCGTGTTCACAAATTGACACAGCATGAGCGCCTTGTATCAAATTGTTTTCAACAGACAAATGAAGACTCCATATTGCACAATAATAATATCATTCTAATTTCCATTTAGCGTTCAGTCACTAGTGATTAGGAGTGACAGAATGTGTGGCTCTGAGCTAACGTTCACGTCATGAGCAGAACATTAATTGTGGTCAAACTGCAGACTTCGACTCCAATAAGGAGAGGAAATTGATATGCCGGTGTGTTTCATTTATATTCTTGCAGGGTGCTGTTATTTTTCCAGTGGGGTGAGTCTGAAGGGGGCAAAGAGAATAAAGGTGGCCGCTAGGTGTCACCCTTGTGACTTTGAAATCGGCCTTCCTCTCCTGCAGGACGTGATGGCAGCTGAAAGCGCGCAGGGGGTGGGGAGCAGACTGGCTGCAGGGGAGGAGGGTGTGTGTGCGAGAGAAAGTGAGAGAGAGATGCTAGTGGGGGGGTGGGGGGGGGTGTGAGAGAGAGAGAGAGAGACTCTGTAAGTGAGTGTCGCCTCTGACTGAATGAGAAAAGTGAGATTTCAAGGAGGGTGATGACAGTGTGCAATTTGCGCACAGAGGAAGTTCTCATCGTGGTTTTTCTTTCTCCAGTGGGCGGCTGTGTTACTGGGGGGGGGGGGGGGGGTGAATTTTTACCATCACATGGAGCCTCCTAAACGTCGCCCTGAATTACACGGAGATAAAAGGAAAGAGGCGCTTTGAATAATGACATAATTGATGTTGCTCCTTTCATGATGATGGTGAGCGGCAGACTGGAGGTCAGCAGTTAACCCACCTCCTCATATGGTGAAGCATCTTCATGTAACACAAGCTAATTAACCCTTTAATTGAACAAGTTGTAAAGACTGTCTATGATTATTTTGGTTTCGTTTAAATTTAAAAAAAAAAAAAAAAAAAAAAAACTTGTCCAGATGTTTATTTTTGTTTCTCCTTCTGGCCAGTTCACGTGGAAGTGCAGGCACTTATTCATTAATTGGAGTTTATGGATGACGTTAATGCGCATTAAACGCATGAGAGCCACGCAGCCGTGTCAGGGTGTGAATGATGGAACATGATCGCTGCAGCCGCTGTCTGCATCAACAGGACCTCACCTGAATTTGAAATGTGCAGGAGGAAAGACATGATCTCTGTTCTGAGTGTTTAACAGCAACAAGGTGGGGAAAGACGTGAAGACTGACACATTGTCATCAATGTATCCAACAATCAATATTTAGGATGAGAAGGGAAACTTCCGGAGCCAGGGCAGGAAATGCAGTTCCTTTTAATTGCATGATGAAAGGATGGACCTGTTAGTTTCACGTGGTGCTCTCTAGTCTGCGCAAAAGTTGCAAAGCAGAAACAAAAAAAAAAATGATGCGTCTCCAAGTTGGAGAATCA
>JARVLU010000952.1:11586424-11600690 GCA_031762415.1 Simpsonichthys santanae | reverse complement strand
GGTGTTAACATCAGTGAAAAGAAAAGGAAGCGTCATAGGGTGTTGAGGCGTTATGTGACCACAAACGTGAGAGATTCAGCACATGCATGTGGCGACCTGCACGCTTCGATGCTGTGTCTGCTTGTAAGCAGGTGTTTTGCAGGTCACCGCCACCAGTTTTCAGCCAAAAGACAAACCCAGTACCAACAGAAATCCCACAAATGTTCTGCTTTTCCATCCATGTGTGGCTGAAACATCCATTAAAGCCACATTAGATGGAGATTTAGGGGATTCATTTATTTGATTCGGCTAATGAAAACGAGAGGGGGAGAAAAGCAAAGGAAGATGGATGGAGATGATTCATTATGCAGAGTTTGGAGTTGTCTTGATGGAGTGGTGGAAGGGCAGATCAACAGATAACGAGGGGGGAGCCTTGAGTCTCAGTGCCAGGTGTTTTAGCCCAGATCAGGCAGTTGATGGCCTTGATAGAGGCTGGAGCTGCTTAGCATGCAGCCTCCACCTACCTCCTTCTTGCACTTGATGTTGACAAACATCTCTTTGACCCAGTCTTTGCACAATTTATCTGGACTGTGAAAAGAGGAGCATGTGTGAGCGTTGGGGGAGTGGATGGAAAGATGCAAAGAGGGAAAAGGGAGTAGCGGTGGAAGGCGCACACTTTATCCTTCGACAAAGTAACCCCGCACGGCACCAGTTGTCATTGTTTTCCTTCCTCCCCGCTGTGACATTTGCACAAGACAGAAGCTATCCAGTGCGTACAGATGTTGCTCTTAAATTAAAAAATGGGTTGAGTTTAATTTAAATGCCATTTATAGAACAAACAAACAGCAGCGAAATGACTGATAATTGCATTGTTGCAGTGAGCGAGCGAGCTCGGGCTTGAAACCGTTTGACTCCACAAGTCCTCGACCCACATCCCACTGACTGGTTGGGACACACGTGTGGCTGTAATGCTGTGATTACCGCAGCAGTATTGTCCCCTCAAAATTACTTTCATACTGAGGGCAGCCTTAAAATAACCCATGATTCACTCTTATTAGAGGAGTTTTTTACACAGGGGAAACTTCTATTCTCTGAGTCAGAACATTCATCACCATTTGTTTGCTGAAGAAATAAAATATAGTGTTTATTTGTAATTTTCACCTGCCACCAAATTTGAGGGCATAGAGCAATAATGTTTGTGCCTGTGTCCCTGTGTGCAGGTGTGTTTGTCTATGTTTTCAGGACGATATCTCAAAAACCAGAGGAAGGATTTGAATCAAACAGTTATAATCATTAAATAAACATGTGCAACTGACCACCATTTAAATTCAGTCCCATTCAAGGAGGCCTCTGCGGCTAAGTGACCTTAGCAAACACATAAATGGTTATAATCTAGTCACGTTTATAGATGTTTGGCTCAGATCTGGTTTGGTGGAAGCTCAGAGTTATTTCTTAAAATTATTCTTGAGCTAAGTTGAACAAGCTCAACTCTTAAACAAAATGTCTCGTGGACCACTTGAAGGATTTTAATACAACTCACATAAAATAAAAAATAAAAAACGTTCCAATACAGAAACAAATGGACTTTATTTGTAACGGAAGACTTTTCGCTCTTCATCCAAGGAGCTTTCTCAAGCTCCTCGGATGAAGAGCGAAATGTCTTCTGTTACAAATAAAGT
Organism: Simpsonichthys santanae; assembly: GCA_031762415.1. Taxonomy (NCBI): domain Eukaryota; kingdom Metazoa; phylum Chordata; class Actinopteri; order Cyprinodontiformes; family Rivulidae; genus Simpsonichthys; species Simpsonichthys santanae. Next base: position 11,599,032 of record JARVLU010000952.1, on the reverse strand, counting down.
CCATTTGTTTCTGTATTGAACGTTTTTTTGATTTTATCATGTACTGGATGACTGAGAATCTTCACCCTCATAACTCACATGACACAATCATTAGATGTACATTTACAACTGATTAAATCCTGAAGTCCACCTAATTGACCCAGCATAGTTAACTGAACTTGGGAAACACAAACATAACCATAAGTTATTGAATTTTACAAAATGTGAGCTCAAATTTGCTGTGATCGTAGCTGTGGATTGTCCCCAACACGTGCTTTAAGTGCAGCACACTGCACAGCATGTTTGCTGAAAACCTTGGCATTATCTAGAATTAACCTGGTTTGACTGTTTGCAAAATATCTTGTATAAGCCACTGAACTTATTTCAACTCATAGCAATTTATGTCTTTCTACAACTGATTGACCTTTGAATTCAACATAAATTAAGAATGGCCACCCTGTTTATATGACAATGATCCAATGAAAACAGAATTTTGTTTTTTAATTTCTATTAACACATTTACATGAAAACATTCTGATTACAAGCTTTGTTTACACAGCAATGGCAGACGAGGAAAAGGTGTAATTCCCTCTCCACGCCACTAGTTGGTGCTATGTTCTTTGAAACTTGAAACTCTTAAATGTGCATGCATAAAAAAAAATAAAAAAAAATTCTAACATTTCTCTCACGAGAAATCCGCCATAACAAAACACCAGATGATGTCTAAACTGAAAGCAGTTCGGGGAAATTAGGTTTATAGATTTACAAGAGTCAGGAGCATAAACGATACTTTGGTATTCGCCATTCTCGATAGTTTCTTCTTCTGTGAGTTGTAGATAGCCGTTATGTGTTGCGTCATACTGCGCATGAGCCAGGGATTCCCTGAGAGAAAATATACATATTTTTTCTGTTTACACGACAACGGACACCACAACGTTTTGAACCATGGAACCCATTCTCCAATTGTGCTGTTCCCAGAGAAAACATTTGCTATTTTTGTGTAAATGAACAGTAAAAACACAACTCCGCTCTTCCGTTTTCACCAGAAATCATTTTCATGTAAACAGGGCCTTAGTCTACATTAAAAAATACCCATAATTAAGTTAATCTTACACATATTGAACTAAAAAGGTGTGTTGTAGTTGAGTCATCCACAACACAAGCACTAACAAATCTTGCATGATCTTGAGTTGTTGCATGGAATTGTCCATAATGTTACTTTCAAGGTTGAGTCAAGATGGCTACAACTACCGGTACTTAATTTCACAACATATAATGATCTTAGTCTAACATTCTGACATGAAAGAGGACAGGCAAAATATATTATTTATGAACTAGACTCTTTGTCTGTTTATGTTGGATATCAGTATCCTGCTAAAATCAAGTGTTTCCTTTTAAGGACATAACCCACTGGCACACACACCCGCACAGCTGACTCGGCCAAGATAATGGTGACAGGTCTCCCTGAAGGCCTCGTACCTGGAGTTGTGTATATTGCGTCCTCCCCTGTGAGAATGTACAACCTGCATATATCTCCTTGAACATCACTATCCACCGGTATTAAAAGCATCAGCTGCAAAATGTTTGTTAGACCTGCCTGTGGTTGCACTAGTATAAATGCTCACAGGAGAATAGAACTGTCTTCCATGGCTTAATTATAGCGAATCACTTGGTTGGGGAGACAATTATACAGTAAAGGAAAGGCCTTTGGCTAGAATGTGTTTTTGAATCAGTAATGTGCACTAAAGCTTCTCACACCTGTGAAATCAGATAATGAGCACACAACAGAAAAATGAGAGATCTTACTTTATCGATTAGCCTTATTCGGGTAAGAGAAAGAGGTTTGCAAATTTAATGATAAATCAATTTGAGAGAGATGATAAATGCATTTTATAAAAGGTGGTTGTTCGTTGCACTGTGCAGCGTGGGCCTTTTAGTATTCAGCTGAGAGCGCTTCTTCTCATGAGTAAAAGTTATTTGATACCTAAAGCATTGCTCCTCCACCACACTTTTTTATTTTTTTTATTTTATTTTTTTTAGCTGTGCTTTTGCATAAGCCCTTAATTATTTCAAATTGTCTGTCAAAGTGACTGGTTCTCACTCTGACAAAAATCAAGGGCGCACATCTCTAACACTGAAAATGAAAACTGAACTCCTAACAAGACTGCAGTAGTTGTTTATTTTTAATTTTTTTCTAGTCTAAGTAAGGGAGATGTTTTGATATTTATGTGTGAGAGACAGTGGGGAGTGGTTCCAGTGAGGCAACGTATCCCTCTCTGTTGCTTCACATCAGGACAATATGCATGGGAGCATTCAAACGTGTCATATTGAGCATGCAAAATAGATGTCATGCTGTCAGCATGCCACACATCTGCTCAACTGCCAATCTCCCCCTGCACACTTACTCATCAACACATGCACACATTATATTTATTTTGTGTTGTCACATTTAGTTGAAATATGTGTCGGGACATTATCATTTACATCATCATAAGCAAGTGATGAGAGAAAAAACCTCAAAGACGAAGAAAAGAGAGACATAACTCAACTCTTTCAATAATCAAACGCAGCTGGAACTCTGCATTTAAGCACTTTGTGTTGATGTGTTTAGATACACACAAACTGAAATTGCTTTTTTGTCCTTTTAGTGCTTTAGAAATGCTACATATTTACCGTTACATTTGCATAAATATTTTTGCTTTACAGTGTCTTCAATAGTTGATCTTTTCGCCTTATCTCAGCAGCTCTTCAATTTTATAATAATAATAAAAAAAATACATTAACATTTTGAAAGTGTTTTGCAGTCAAGAGCTCCATGCTGAATTAGAGTATTTATTCAAGCTACATTCTCATTTCATCTTTGCAAGACTGTTTGGCCAAATCGTTTAGCTTTGTTTGTTTATTTGTTTGTTTGTTGCCTCGAATAAGCTGTGATTGGCATAAAGGACATTGGTGCTGCTTGAATGTTTGAGAGAAAACAACACAGAAGCAGAAATAAGAAGCCGAGCCTCTTCTCTCATCTTGCTGTGTCTCTTGTGTTTTTAACTGAACACGCGCTTTACAGGAGACGGATGGAAAATCTCTCAAAATGTACAAGTTCATCACTTCCTGTTAGCTTTGGAGTGTTGGACTGTCAGCGTTTTATTTCTTTACTTCTTGAAATAAACTGAAAAGCTAGCAGATGAGACTGATCTTCAGCACACACTCTTAAGTCCTGACTGAATAGGCTAGATGTTTGTTCACAAAATATCTGAATGAGCTCCTAGATGGAATTTATGGAAACTTTCAGTAGTCACTTTGTGTACATCTACAAATAATTAACTTAAAATTCAAATATTAGTCAATATAAATAACTCTGTGATCAAAGTTCATGCTTAAGAATCCAGGGGAAAAAAAATCCAACAAAGATCATTCAGGTCCTCTGAACGGTTTCTTTTTTTGTTGAGTCGTTTCATCCTTCATCCAAAGGACTTCATCAGTCTGAGGAGTCACAATAAGCTCAGTCCCACAAGCAGTACACTCACATAGTGGACCAAGAAACCACTTATCACCAGCAAACTGGTTGATCTACTATGTGGGTGTGCTGTTTGTGGGACTGAGTTTGTTGTGGCTCCTTGGACTGATGAAGTCCTTTGGATGAAGGACAAAACATCTCAATAAAAAAGAAACCGTCCAGATGACCTGACTGAACTTTGTTGGATATAACTCAGTGAGTTTTACAGATGTTGTTCAAAAGGTTGACATAGTTGTAGTTGAGCATAATCCTCCATACATATTCAGAGCACTATGCATCCAGAAACAACTTTGCTTAAAATATCAGGCATCGACTATTTCAGCCAGTCTTGGGTACATCTTCAACTGATTGACAATAGGGGACTACCCAAGATGGCTGCTGCAGCTAATTAAACTTGGTCAGCATACATATTGGTATAACTTACCAGTACTCAAAATGACAGATAATGAGGTAATACTGTAGCTGAGAACTCAACACATACTCTTAAGTATTGACACATGCTGTAAAATGAGGTTGTAGCAGCCATCTTGAATTAAAAGTTTGTCAAGGAGGTGGGTAACATGCATTCCTTCAAGGAACGCTATGCCTTTAATTATTTTAAGAGGTCATTTTTAGGGCAGCAATCAATCCCTGCTTCGCAAGTGCCTTTGTTTGTAAGGAGAAATGAAGCAGTCTGTGAAAAATAAATTAACAGTGACAGTGATGTGCTCGGCACCATCCGCTGCTGGCTCCTCCCATCACATTTAACACACAGCATGGGTGTGGCGAGGGATCATTGAGTGACATTACTCAACAAGATTGTTTTCAGGTCATAAGCAACCAGTCCTAGTTTAACGCTTTGTTGCATTTTTATAGCCTCAACCCCAAACCCGCAACACCCCCGTCACTGCATGTCGTTCTTGATGTTGCAGAAGTATGATGAAATGACATAACGACTGCAGGCAGCCAGTCAGAAGCACTCGGGCCCGCCGGGTTGCCACCCTCTTGTTAGGACCAGAGCAACCAGCCAGAAGAGCTTAACGGTCCAAACACATGACTGGCAGCATCTGATGCACACACATCACTGTGCTTAACCACACGTGACTTGTACCGAATGTATAAAGGGAAAATGGCAAGTCCTTGCGAACTGCGTAGAAGCGAAAGCAGGAGAGAAGTAGAGAGGGGTGGGGATCTATTTATAGAACACCCAACGGTTTTCCTCAACCTGTAGTTCTGTTGCTTGAAACATGTTGTGCGTTTCTCGTAGAAATCAGTGTTTGAATGAGGAAAAGATTATTTCCAACAAATCACGGTGACCTTTGCCGAAAGCGATCATGTCACTTTTGTACTTTTCTACTGCACTGATGCTCACTTGCTTTTAAACCATCTGTGCCTCATGCTTACAATTTTAGCAGTCCAGGCCAAATTGATCAGATAAAAAAAAAATAAAAAAATCCTCATTCAGTATTCCGAGAGAAGACGCCACATGGCATGCAGAATTATAAAAACAAAACGATCCTCAACTATTTGGGAGCATTTCACTTAAGTTAAGGAACAGCATTAGAAGAGGAAACACACTTTAAATTAGTTTTAAAAGCTCTATTAAATATATAGAATTAACTTTCTTGTAAACCCATTAAACACAGAAGAAGAGAGGTTTGGGGAGCTAAAAATAGTTAAATAACAGCTCTAGTCATCCAGCAATTTATGTTGCTGGATCTTTATAGGACAGGAATCTAAATGCAAAAAGAGGTATAATGGCATTGAGCTTATAGGTTGATGGGTCCACCCGCAAATGAGAAAAGGCTAAATGGAGTGAAGGAAATGGACGCAGTGATGATGTTTATCGTTGGGGAAGGGGACATCATTATGTACCTTGTTAAGCCCTGCAAGCAATGCTGCGTGGATGTAATTACCCATTTAAATTAGTTTCTTGTTGCGTTCTTTTTTTTTTTTTTCGTCTCAAATTATACTCTGTTACACAAATATACCTCATTCTCTCTGCTTTAATGGAGATCCTTCAGTGCTCAACACAGATGTGTGAAAATGCACAGATTTATTAAAAGTATGCTGGGGGAGGTCATATTCAGGCTTGCACACAATTTGTTGCAAAGTTTGTCAAAGTGATGAAGTGTGCATCAAAACGGAGGTTAGTTTTAAAGACTGTAAAATAACTATTTTTTGTTCAGGGTGAATATTTTAGATGAGAGCATGCTGAGTGATGAACACTCCCATGTGTCATTGATGCAAATTCCACTGCTTGTGGTGGAAATGCCTGTATTTACATTAATGTAGGGTAGAAAAGGTCACCTTACACATTTAAAAGCACAAAGCCGAAGAATTTTGTACTAGCAAAATTTGTAACCACAGTATTGTTAAGAGATTCCCAGAGTTTATTATTATTATTGTTATTATTATTATTATTTCCTGCATGATCTGCCTCTTTGAATAACAGGGAAATGGGAAAGGGAGGCCCTGAAACGTAACAGTACTTGGTGTGAATGGAAACTTTTCCAAGATGCTCTGACACCAGGGAAGTGTGACCTTTACAAGTGTTCTGTTCTTTTTTTTTTTGCTTAAAACAAAAAAAAGGGAGGCAGGAGGGAGTTAGTTAGTCGTCTCCCCCCCCCCCCCCAGATTAAATGTCAACTTTTGCATGCATAATTGTAAAATAGGAAGGAGGAAGATTGGCGAGTGCATGAATATTGAGCTTAGACATTCATGGTGCTGCTGCGACTGTACCAATTCTTTCAGCTGTGCACTGCACCTGCTTTACAATAATTACAACATCCAGTGACGCCAAATTCAGCTGGAAACAAAGAAAAATATCCGTTTGTCACGTCTACCTTTACAAGGACTTTAAAAGAGGACGGAGTCGACAAAAGGGAGCAAATCTCATTGTGCTCCTCAGACAAACGCTGCATTATACCTTTGTTTGCTTTCTTCCAATGGCGGAGCAGTCGATCCAGTTTCTCCTCTCCTTTCATTCCAGCAAATTCATACAATGCTTTTGTTTCTAGACCTAAACCTGAATTTGCATTAGAGGGTGCATGCACTGATGTCTGATGAGCACAGAAGCTGTTGGAAGGCCGGCCGCTGTAGCAGCAATATCAGGCGCCGCAGAGGCATGCGGCGGTACGGCTAGAGGAGCAGCAGGGTAGCATAATTGTGCATTGTTCATCCGCAGAGCTGAGGCAGAGCATGTAATGAGCTGTAGCATTTGCACCCAGCCAGCCTAATGGGCTATGACCAAGTGTAGGCCTCTCAGAGCCCTCCTTGTGCTCCCTCTGCCCTGTGTGGCCAGTGTCTTGGGCCTCTGATTTTCACCCCCCACTCCCTTTTCCCCATTCTTCTTAGCCCGATCAGCGTGAGCCATTCCTTCACCCCTGTTACCCGGCTCCTTTATCTCTGCTCCCTCCCCATTGTCCTCCTGTCTAAGGAGATGGTGGGACCCCTAATGTGTGCAATGTGTGGCTCCTTTTCTCATTCATGATGCCTGTAAACCTCTAAGCGGTAAGTCTGATTCAGCCTGACATAAATCAGAATAGCTCATTGATGGAGCCCTGAATGAAGTGTGATTACATTAAAAACTCAAACACTGAATGCAAATAAAAGTTCAGGGAGAATTTGCTGATGTTAGTTGCAGGGGATTTGTTGTTGGAACTCGGCTTATTTTTTCTTCAAAGGCTGTTTTGCATTTTGATTATCTAGTTTTCCTGAAAGCAATTCAGGTGGGCCTGTTTCACTCAGGTTTGTTTTCCTGGGATTAGGGCTTTTACAAAGTGCCGAGGCATTTTATTTACACCCATATCTAGTTTCCACACAGGCAGAGAAGCATTTCTTTGCTTAAGTAATGCCAGGTCGAGATGGGAGAGACAAGAATGTGGGTTAGGCAATAGATTGCAAAAATCTGGACAGGGAGTGGAAGCAGAAAACACCACAAATTATATTAATGATGTTTTGCAAGGAATTTTTTTTATTTTTTTTATTTACACCATTATGTTCTCACTGATCACGAAAATATTGAGGGTTCACATCCCCCTCTTTTCTTACTTCCCCTCACGTCCATGTTTTAAAATGCCAAAGCCCCAGTGCTTTAGTATTTTCAGGCATATTACTAAATAAAAAAAGTATTTAGCCTCCATCAGTTTGGGAAAAGAGTGCAGAGCATCCGTAACATCCTTTGTTCATCATTAGCTGTTCCCAATTCAGATTTGTTTGAATCAGCGAGTGGGGACAGCAACATGTCTGAACGTGTTCATGAGAAGATTGCTCAAAATTGTGCTTTAACATCACTGATTGACTCCTCCTTTGGGTGGCACGGCATAAAGATCACCAAGGAGCTGAGGTCATAGTGCTTTCTTCTAGTTTAGGGACTGTTACATCAAAACAGACTGTAATTCATTCAACCTTTATTTAGGCAGGTTAATCTCATTGAGCCTCGAGGACTCATTTACAAGAGAGACCTGGCTACAAACTAAGGATGATGACAACAACAACAATACAGCAATTCATTTAAGCTCTGCATGCTAATATTTAGCTTTTGAATGAATCCCCCGGTCATCTAACACACTAAATTTAGATAATAGTGGCCAAGTTGATAAAGCACAAAAATGGTTGTGAAAACAGAAAATAAATAAAGGAGTGAGGGCAAATTAAACTGATAGTGTTATTGCAATATTCAACAAAATCACAAATGCATGTATGTGTAATATCAAGCCGTGAGGCAAACAGTCACTTTCACCTTCCAGATGTTTACTTCTAATGGTTTTGTAACATAATGGTCTCTATTTTTTGTTTGCGTGAATTTGATCTCATGCCAATTGCTACCCATTAATAAAAAGTTGAAGGTGAGAAATAGGGCTTGTTAGTTAAAAAGAGAGAAGTCCTAAATGGACATGATAATAAAGACTAGCATCAGTGGTGAATAATTAGATGGAGTTGATCTAAGTTAAAGTTTAAGTGAGAACAACCTGGGCAGGGGGTTGTTGGATTGCCCTGGTTCACAGCTGCATGTGAGCCAGGTTGAGGCCGGACATATCCTCTGTTCATGCTCACAAAAAGGCCCTCAGATTTGGCAGGTTGCTATTTACCTGATTAAAATTACCTCCTTGTGTAAACTAATCTGGTGACTTGAGAGCAGAGCTCACACACACACATGGGATCTCACAGGACCTGGACATTGTATGAAGGGTTCTGACAGTGTACTTTGCCCACTCACACAAGCTGACTTGACTGAGAAAGCACAATAAAAGGATTAGTGTTAATATTAAAAACTATCATCTAAATATATAAAGAGCTAAATGCACAAACTAAATAAATACATAAACAAAAATAAGAAGCTTTTCCAATCACAAAACATACTTGTTTTTGTTTGCAGTATATACAGTAGTCATTTATCACAGGTGTTAGGTTCCACGCCCCCACCCCCATGCGTGATAAGTGGAAAAACTCTTGCAATGTTCTAAACTCTTAAACTTGCACCATTTTAACAAGATACAGTGCATATATATGTACTGTACTGCTACTGCAAAATTTTATATGGGTACTCGTCATCCTTGGTCTGGTTCTGGTCAAATTCTAATTTGCTCTCAGCAGCATTTGAGCAACAGACACTATTTGAGAGAGTCAGACATTTGGAGAGTCAGCACAAAACCACAAAAATGGTCCAGATAAAGTCCAAATAATCCAGAGAAATCCGATGGGAAAAAGTCCGGGTGAGCTCCAGAGAAGAGACAGGACCTCCAAGCAATTCCTCCCCACTGGAGAGACTCCCTGGGCCAGCAAACAGCAGTCAGATTGACTCAAGAGGCTGGTCCAGTTCTGGACGGATTCTGATCGACTCTGTCCAGCCATTGGGCACCAAAGTCACTATGAATAAGGATCAAACTTTTTAGTCAGATTCGAATCGGATCAAAACTTTCCTTCCAAATTTGGCAGAAAGCAGCGAGCTGGAGGCACTGTTGAATTTTGGAAAGTGCACTGTTGTCTTGTGGGTAATGTAGTTCATTTGGACTGGCGATACTGTGTAGACTTATGGGAATCAAACTACAAAATGTGCCTGCCCCAAATTTTTTTATTTATTTATTTATTTATTTATTTTACATTAACTTTTGTCCAACCGGGGCAAAAGTTTGAGGTCTGTTCGTCCATAAACCGTGATAGAGCGAGTCCGTGAAAGTTGAACTGCAAAATAGCGAGGGACTAATGCATAAAAAAAATAAAAAATTAGTAACAACTAACAAGCACCTTGCCATGAATCTTCTGCTATCCTTGCTTATTACTGGGTTACATTCATCTTGTTTTGATGCAGCTTGGTTTCTTTTACTTCCTATCATATGTCTCCCTTACTGCTTTAGCTCTTTTATTCTCTCTGTTCTTTTTATGTTGGTTTTATGAGTTAGGGTCAAGTAGGGGGGATACTCACAGATCTCAGCCTCAACTGGATCATAAAACCCAAACTCATCTGCTGCCTATTTTCCAAAGCAGCACGTGTGCTTTTCGGTCATTTTTTGTGAGTGTGTGTACTTACAAGTAAAACGTAGGTTCATCCTGTGGTTGATAAATCACTGCTGACAGCTGTCGTACTGTTAAAAATGCAGCATTTACTTGAGAGCAGATGGTTCTTTTACCTGTGGTTTCCTCGTCTCCATTGCGGCTGTAAATCCTTCTTCGCCTCAACCTAGTTAGTTTTTGCATTTTACTTATGCAGGAAAAAAATAAAGTTTGGCTTTCACCAAAGGCAATTTCATTTAACAACCTTCTAATTTTTTTAATTTCTGGCATTCAAATTTGTTGGACATTTTAGTGTTTCAGAGATTGTTGCACATGACAATTGTGCTAATTCAGCATTTGCAGCATGGGTGAACGATGGTTAGTTTGAGAAGCAAGATGATGTAAAAAAAAAATAACAATAAAAATAAAAACCTTCTGGAAAATACCACCATGTTATGCATATAGAAAACCATACGCCACTTAAACCGTTTCTCTGATGTAAGTTTTCCTTGGACTTCCAAAAACTTTTAACGGCTTAATCGGACATTCCTTCTGCCAGTGGGAAAAGAAAACGTGGCCACATTATTTCTTGCAATTTATTGTAATAAATGTATCTTTAAATATATATGGCTGTTTTTATGGTCAGAAATGGGAGTAATTAGTGAAAATTACAGGATAGTTTTGGAATAAAAATACTTTTAATAGCATCCTAAATCTCTAAAACTTGACAATGTATGGCTATTAAGGGGAAATATAGGTTAAATTAAAAAAAGAGAAAGCATATTGCCTAAACTTTGATTCAAAGTAAAATACAAACCCAGATATTGGAGTACGGTAATAGGATTAGCACACGTCTGTAACAATATGCGTACCTTTCATGCCGGAGCCAACTGCTCGGGTGTACGGATAAACCTCAATATGTGATTGTGGATCAGTTTTCTTACCATTGGACAGAACAGGTTGTGTAAAACGGACTTCCAAGGCTGCCCCCATCCTGGAGTTTGACCTGAGCAGGACTGCTGAACGACATGTCCTAATATTTATACAGTAAACAGAAATCAAGCTGCCACTTCAACATTCACATTAACACTTTTACTTAGATACCGGTAATTGTTAAATTGGTTAAACGTTGGTTACAGTCTTGCCACTAAGTTGAGCACTTTGGGTTTGCTTGGACAGAGCTGCAGAGTATGGTCATAGTAGAGGACACTGGGAGGAGTGGGAATGTCAAAACAAAGGCTACCAGTAGGGAAGGAATGCTGGTGTCCTGCTGAGCTAATCCTAGCTCGAAGAAAAGAACAAAATGTGGAAATGGGGAGGAGAGAAGGAGGACACGAAAAGATGGCAAAGGAAGGTCTCAGGGTCTGGACAAAAAAAAACAAAAAAAAAAGGAAAACATTGCTTGAGAAAAAAATATATTCCAGTTCACTGGCATCCCTAACTTTCACCTGCTCTCTCTGGCTTTAGGGCGTTCTGTTCTGCTGGTGGTCTGAGTGGGCTCTCTTTGGAGTTAATGAGACAACTGTACTATTTGAGAGGTGAAATCCTTTAGATCAGCTTTGCTCAGTCTGCACGGCCTGGTGCGCACTTGTCTTTTGAGCCCTGAGAGGGGTTAGTGATGCCACTTTCACCCTCGAGGGCCATTTGTATTGAAATAAACACCTACTTATCCTGCTTTCTTTGTGACTGGATAGATTACCGTAGTCTAAATGAGATTTTGTACTTTGTAGTAAATTAACTTAAAATGACACCTTGAGTGCATATAGTGGATTTTTGAGAACTTGAAATCATATCCAGGTTTGAGACATCTGTTGAATATTTGTCCTGAGGGAAAGCATCTTTCTGTCTCTGTATCTTTTACAAAGGAGAATGTAAAGAGTTTAGTTTTGTAAACACTTAAACTGCCATGTCAAAGTTTCTTTAGTTGTCATTTGCACCACATGTGGTGCATGTGGTGGAACAAAATTGTGTAAACAAGGTCCCAGTTGCATCCAACAAAACATAAATTGCAAAGAAAAACAGTAAAAAAAAAAGATCTAAGATATGAACTAAGAAATACGCTAAACTAAGAATACGCTAAGCACTAGTAGTACAAAAACAGTACACCAAACAGCAGCAGCACGAATATGAGCCTGTGTGAGCAGCTGAGTATGAATGAACACAGCAGCGTGAAATAAATCAGCAGCATAAGATCAGCAACATGGATAGTCAGCAGCACATATCAACAATCAAGTTCATTCATTCAACCTTTATTTACGCAGGTTAGTCCCTTTGAGCCTCAGAGACTCATTTATAAGAGAGACCTGAATTTTAACAAAGAGTGATGACAACAGTGGACAACAACGGCAAGAATAGACAATCATAAAGAATGCGTACAAATGAATTTTTTTTTAATCAATTGAAAACAAAATATTAATGAAAAGGATAAGTAAAAGGAAAGTAGTGGAAAAAAAAAAAACAGCTAGATTGTAAGATGGTGTAGAAAACTAAAAACAGGAACATGTCTGCCTTGGTTTTTGCCAGGAACTTAACAGATGTTTAAAGCCACTTGGCGAGTTCATCATGGTCGAGAGCTTCAGATCTTTTTGCAAGATATTCCAGGAAACAGGAGCAGAGTAGGAGAAGGCCCTTTTGCCTAGTT
>JARVLU010000952.1:11550442-11563547 GCA_031762415.1 Simpsonichthys santanae | reverse complement strand
ATCCGAGTTACGGCAGAATCGAGTTACGAACTGTTCTTAAGTCCGGAACCCGTTCGTAAGTCGAGGACTACCTGTATATATATACATATATATATATATACAGTATATATATAATGTATAGGCATTTTAAACCCTTCCGACACTCTTGCAATATTCTAAGCAATGTTTCTCAACTCTAAACACTCTAGAAGAGCGCAGAATATCATGATTTCAGCTCCCTACCTCCTCCGCTCTGTGCAACCTCAAGCGCTCTTGGCTACACCCACTTCTCCGCTCTGCATAGTGAACAACCGATCAGCTGCAACAGGAAGTTTATCCTGCAGTATGGGCTGCACAAAGGTACAGGAGGAAGCTTTTTCTGCAGCTCTGGGCTGCACAAAGGTGTAATTTATTTTAAATCAAAATTCCTTGCCAATTGTGCAGCTCATCCATCAATCAGCCAATTGCATGTCTTCTCCAATCTTATTTTGAAAAACCACGATAGAGTGAGTCTGTGATAAACGAACCGCAAAGTAGCAAAGGACTACTGTTTAAGGCAAAGAGTACTGGTCCAAGCACTGAACCCTGAGGAACTCCATGACTAACTTTTGTGTATCAAGAAGATTCATTATTTACACAAGATGAGAGTCTGCAATGAAATTAAACTCAAAGCAGTCTGCTCCTCAGATAAATGATGTTAAGTTACTTTTTATGTACAGTATATGAATGTTTTTGTTCAGTGCCCTGAGATGACTTCTGTTGAGATTTGGCAATATATAAATAAACTGAATTGAACTGAATTGGACTGACGATCAACATTTCTCCGGACTGCCTCAGAAGAACACTTCCTGTATAATCTTCCTGCTCCTTTTATTCTGTAGAAACTGACTTTAGCATAAAGGCAAAACATGAGAGTTGAGGTTTATACTATAATAAGGTTTATATTATAATGCTGTTCTATTGATTGAATGGCTACCTCTAAACACACACACACACACACAAAAACAAATAGGCATGTTCACTAAACACCCTGCTGTTTAGATGTCTTCTGGGAGTAAATTTGCTGTATAATGTGCCTCTTCTGCCAGCTAAGGCAGAAAACAAGTTGAGAGGCTGCAATTGCCAAAGGACTACAACGATGTGCCAGCTGAGGAAAGCAGTGCCTAGTTTTTTATGTGTGTGTGAGTTTTATTGTTCTGTTTTCTTGTGTTGATAAGTGCTGAGAACAAAAGGAAGCTGGAAGAAGAAGGGAAGAAGGGTTAAACTCTCGGGCTTTCACCGTGCAAATGTTTACCATTCCCAGTGCCTTGTAAAAAGATGCTGTTTGCCCAGGAGACCCGCTGTTACCTTCTGACAAAAACCCTGTCTCTGCGTCAAAACGTCAACTTTCATGTGGGAATCCACTTGTGTGACGAGATTCAGCCGCTAACTAGCCCGGCTCCACATCACAGTGGCCCCTTTTCCCCTCCTTTCTGAAGCAATTTACAAGTTTGATATTTGGCTTCTGTCCATGGGTTGAGCGTTTCTTCTCCGTGTTGCGGTTTCAGCGATGCTATTCATTAGTCCTCCACCGGCTATGACCAAGGTAACTTTCAGTGAAGTGCTTGTGAAGAGATTTTCAACTCTTATATCTGAAGGAATAACTCCTTGTTGAATCCCTGCCAAGAATGTAAAGAGGCGTGTGTGCTCTTTTTGAAAACCTGACCTTAAATTTCCTCACCCAGTGGATTAGATTAGCGAAGTATCTGAAGAACAAATTACATTTAATCTCTTAAAATCTATCAGAGAGGGAATATCTTCCCCGTGTAATGGCCCCCACACATCTGCCAATAGAATAAAAAAAGGGATGATATCGCTTTAACTATAAACTGAAAAAAAGGAACTATAAAAAATGAATTCCTCTTTATCTTTACAGGCATGTCTGTGAAGTTAGGGGGATTGGGTTGAAATATGCGACATGCTAGCTTTGGCTCTGTGGAACTATTAGTGTCAAGGGAAAAGGAAAGGAACAGACTCTGAGGGGGCTGGTGACAAAGGGAGCTTAATCTATTTTTTTCCGACTTTCTTTGATTGTTGTAGCTCACATTGTAATTCCTTCCAGATATGGATGAGCTATGGTTTTTCAAGGATTAAGATTGTTAAATCGCTCAAGTTATCTCCACAGGAGGGGAATGGGGGGGGGGGGGGTCGTGTCATTTTACAGCATCCGATTTCTGGCTTCAGAGGTTTGCGGCCTCGGCTTTGGAATTGTTTCCAGGTCATTGTATAAGTGCTCATCAAATGAAATCAGTCCTTCTTGGGTTATTAGGCTCAGAGGGATACAAGACTGCTCAATTAGTTAGAGCAGGGAACAGACCTCTTTTATTTCTGACACATTCCTTGGCCTCCACCTCAGGAGAATATCTCTCATCTATCTATTAGCTCCCTGTGGGTGTGTGCCTGAAGCTGTGGCCCAAGAATGGAAGCCCCCTTCATGGGGCTTCAAATTTTTCTATTCCCTTTTCCATCAGGAGATCCACAGGGTTTCACTGTTCCTAATTGATTTAAGCCCTCGATATTTTTCCCCCCCATTCTTCCATACGTCTCGATTGCAAACATCTCCAACCCACAATCTCCTAACTTTGTGCCAGTCAGGCACTTCCCCTCTCCCTGTTGAATTAGAGAAAGAGTAAAGGAACTTCACATGTTTCTGCTGCGAACTTGCCCTAAATTCGCCACGGGAACATTTCTAGTTTGCAGTTCTCTGATCTACTAACGAAAATGCTGACAGGTGTCAGAATCAGGACGGCAACAGGAACAGGGCTGTGCTGACAACACGGGGAGGCGGAGAGAGTCTGTGCGTGTGAGCGACACACAGATTGAGAGATGAGCTGAGAGTCTAGTAAGCAGTCTTAGTGAGAGGAAATAAAAGGAGAAGAAGAAACAATTTCTCTGACAGGCAGAAGGGACTCGTTTTTTTCCCCTCTCAAGGTAACTGTGAATTTGCCAGAGGATGCGAATGATTCTCAAGCAACATTTGATTGAATTAAACATCAGAAGTCTTATTGTGATTCAGGCTGGCAACAACACATGTTGCGTTATGATACTTTATGATTAGATTAACATATAAACTCTGTACCGGGACCATCCATTTTGATTAGGATTTGTCTAATCTAATGTGAAACCGGTGGAGGTAAAATGGCTGACAGTGACAAAGAGCTCCGCGCAATACAAGCATTAAGGAGGATAGAGTGCAAACACACTTCCATGCTCAAACACACCAAAGATTGCTCGCTAGCAGGTGTAGTGGAGTCTATAATGAACAACAGGGTTGCAGATTTTGCCTCCGAGTTGTAGACTTGAAAAGAAGAAGAAACGAAGGAATAAAATGTCATTTCAAGCTGTGTCCATCTGGGCTTATCTTTTTTTATTTTTTTATTGTGCTTATCAGTGAATGAAATTGTGTTACACCGTGATGCGTCTGGCTGTGTCATATTGAAATTACATGTAATATAATAAAATACAGCTGACTGATATTGATTTTGCACCTTGTAAAAGAAGACCAGGGAGGAAAGATGTGCTTTCTTTTTCTATTTGCACGTCTCCCTGTGTGAAGGAAAACCGACTGTGGACAAAAGAACGCTCTGTTAATTTTTTTTTTTTTTTTTTAACTGTCGGTGGTCTGTGGGCAGGATGTGTCTTCCATGATTTCAAGTCAATTCTGTTTATTTGTATAGAACCAATTCACAACAAAGTCATCTCAGGGCACTGTAGAAAAATATGAATGTACAGTACATTATAAATGACAAACAACAGAAATTCAAGTCAAGTTTATTGTCATTCACATCACGTGGTGTATGAGTTGGAATGAAATTATGTACTCAGGGTCCCAGTTACACACCAAAATAGCAAAATATATAAAGTGTAAAAAGAAATGCTGAGAATTCAAGAAATACATTAAAGCTAAACAAATGCTAAAAGATCCAAGATATACACTAATCATGTAAAACAATATGCCATAACAGCAGCCCGAACATGAGTCTGTAGAGAGCAGATGGATGTGAATCAGTACAGCAGCATGAAATAATTACAATATTGAGAAGTTAACTCAGGAAGCGAGCAGAGAGTTCATAAATAAACTGTCAAATAATAGTTTAAAAGCCTTGTTTTTTGTTGAATTAATTGAAGAAATGTAAAGATCCTAAACAGATGTGGCATATTTTTTTTCCAATATCTGCTTCTTACGGCAGCAAAGCTACACTAAACCGCACACAAAGGTCTGGATTCCTAACCAAGAGGAAAAACATAGTTATGTTATGATACCATAAAGGCGTCCCCTGAACCCTCAGTCTGTCAAACCCTTCTGAACATACTCAGTGTGTTTAATCAGCTTGAGAGGGCACTGCTTATCTCTTTGCACTTGTCATGGATAGCGTATTGAACATATCAGAGAGAGAAATGGGAATAGTTCATTATTTTCCAGAGCTCACAATGAGCCTGATGTATCTCGTTGCGGACCCTCCACTGACAGCTCATTTTCTACACAATCCTGGCATTCAGTTCACAACGCGGCGGGGCAAGAGAGAGACGGAGACTTAGAGAGAGGGAGGAAACACAGCAGAGGCAGACAGAAAATAGGGCTCCGGATCTACATTGCTTATTCATGACGCTGAGGCATGCTAGGTGTGTTAATAATCTCCGCAGAAACCAAGTGAATCGCTGTTGTTTGTTGAACACCTCGCCAAGCTGGGTCCCAATCAGCAGCAGATGGGAAAACAAGGGGATCAGGATGATCCCAGACAGAGGGAGGGAGATTAAGACCAGGTAATGTGCAAAAGTTGATGGGGACCGAGTGTGTATTAAAGAGAGAGGAGCGCGTACCTGAATTTTAAATCCACCGCTGAGTGTGTACACAGCATATTGAGTGAGTGTACCCGCAAGTGTGTGTCTATAAAGGTTAAACAAAAATGGAGTGGGAAAGAGGAAAACAGGGACGGAAGATAAAGAGACGGCGGGAGAGAGAAATACTGGGGATAGGTGAAGGGAGGCAACAAGTGAAATTCAAGAAGCATATAGTGTTGTCTTCGGTCTGCTCGCCTTTTGTGGTCCTGATTGATTCTGCTTCTTGTCTGAGGAACTGCGGCCGCAGCCATTTTTCTAACCGCACTGCATTGTGTCTAATTCTTTGAGGTCACAGCATGGACACCACCCACTCTCCACTGATACACAAAGCAAAGCGTTGCTGTGACTGCGGCTCAAGACAAAGGTCTGTGTGGCTGCAGGGACACCATTTACTTTAGTAATTAAGTCACATGTGAAATAATGTATATTTTTCCAGGACAAACATGTCTGTTCGCTGTCTTTTGGGTTACACAAAGCCACCAGTAGTGTAGGGAACTGGTGCCTATTTCCAGTACTCACAGTTTGAGAGAAAGGGGCAACCTGGACAGGTTGCAACCAGAGGAAACCGAAGTATCCAAAGAAAACCCACACATGCAAGGAGCGTACATTCAAATCCCACCTAGAAAGGCTCCAGGCCGAGAGCCGATACAGGGACGTTCTCGAGAGGCGACAGCTGTAACCACCGCCTCCCCCTCAATGTTACCAGCCAGTAATAAAGAATATCATAAGAGTTGCCATTCTGTATTTACGAATTTTACACCACAGGCTTTTGCAGCAAATGCTGAGACTGCTGTGCACACACCTGTCGTGACAAGAAAACCCACCAAGATACAAAGAAACCATTACAATTCGAAAAGCATGGTGCAGATTTTTATTCACTGCAGTTTCTATACGCGTTGAAATCTCATATTTATTGTGGCATCTATAGAGACTCGTCGCAAGCGGAATTACATCAGTTGTTTCAACAAACGCCAATTAAGTTTAAATGACAAAGCTCTCCAGTCTCCATGGTAATTTGGCAGTGAATAAAGGAAGAAAGGTGTTGCTTTTTCAAAAAAAGAAGAAAAGAAGTGAGAGAAGAACGAGTTTCAAACTGAAATCTTTTTGATATTTAACTTGCGTGTTTACACGTTAACCACGAGTTCATTATCGTGAATTCAACAATACAGATTCTCTATCGTCTCGTATAAATCAAAAATAGAAACACTGAATTACAATGCGGTGCTGTCAGGTTATGCTGCTCCATAAAACGAGTTGAATTTACCTCACTGTTTTCCTGATAATGGTTGTTTGATAGGGTCTTGGCCAGCTGTGGTTAGCGCATCCTAATTTTAATTTTTAGTGCAATTCGGGGAGCGATTCTGCCGTTTTAACTTTAACGGCTGCTTTCAGCTGACTAAAACTTTTTATAGTGCTTCTTTGGGAATAAATCCCCATCTGATGAGACATGAACTGTTTAGTAAGTTGTGCAGTTGTGTACCTAAAGTAACTGGTAACCACGAGAATCTTCCTGCCCCGTGGAATTTCAAAGCAGATCCTCTGTAGCCAGCTTGAAACCTATAATATTCTTTTACAAAAGTCTATCTTACCACAGCCTTGCTGATGAAATAATTGACTGTGGACTAATAATGTGGAGTAAACAACTTGATGAGGATATACTATACACATAGACTAACTCAAAAGAGCCTCAGTGTGTGGCTGGAAGTGGGCAAGATAGTCAAAGAGTGACTGCCAAAGCAAGGCTTGTATTACAGGGATCCCAGGATATCAGACACCAGGCGGGCTGTGCTCCCTCCTGGCAGGGCAGAATCTGGCAGCTGGCCCACAGCCCAGATAGCTATAATCAGCTCCATTACCTGTAGCACCGACGCCCATTTAGGAGCGCTCGTTGTGGAACTATGGCTACACTGCAGGGATTAAGGACGCAGCAGAATTTAGGATAAGTACACCTAACGTTTAGTCTGCACAAGCTCAAACTACACCTGCTGCAGATACAAAAACACTGTGCACACAGAAATGCATTCACAACAATATGTCACACGAACATATAGTGTGGAAGGAGAGAGATTTTCAGGGCATTATGTGTCTTGGCACGAGGCATTTGTTTTATCATCTCCTGCTCTATTCCTGTGAAAGGAAAGATTAAAAATACTCTGCTCTGTTTAAAGGAAGGGAGAGGAAAAAAAAAATCAGCTGTCTTCTGACAAGTACATTGTAGCCTGCAGTTTTATGTCCAGAATACAAAGAGACATTTATCACTGCAGCTGTGGCAAGGAAGAAAGGAAGAGAGTGGGGGTCTCCCTATGCTACAGCATAGTGTATATCTTTTTTTTTTTTTTAACCCTTATTACTTCCTCTCTGTGGGAGAAATGCTTTGCCTCCCTCCTCTGAAATCCATTTGGGATTTCCTTGTGTTTAATATTTTATCTTAATTCCTTTGTCTTCACCATCCTGTTTTTCTTATCTTGGCTTTTATCACCTCAAATTATCTGACATTATTAATCAAATGGGATATTAGGCAGAAATGTGTAAAGTTCAGTTGTCCTTCTCTTTGACAACAAAGTTACTTCCTTAGCAGAGCACCATAATATTTCCATGTATGCCCTCCTCATGTATATTCAGCAGGAATGATTCCTCCTGTAACATTTTACAGCTGTTTAAATGCAGTATTCCTCTTTCTGATGCCCTGCAAAATCCAGAACGGGCATATTGGATTTGCACTGTGCAGAAGTTAAGCCGAGGTTAAAGAGAAGTCATCCAAACCATTCCTATCATTACTATCTTTCATTCACCAATTAGTGTCAGTGTTCCTCGCGCTGTCCCCCACATGACCTTGCAGAGATGAGCTCAGTATGTTGTAATTCAACATTTTGAGTCAGTCTCACTCGTGGGAGGCACCGTATGTCTGCTGCTGACCCACGTTATAAACTATTGATGAGTGACTGAGGGCACGGTAACAGAGAGGAGGGACTTTCTGAGGTATGTGAGGACCCAAACAACCTCCCCTCCTTGCCCTTTTCCTTTCAACTAACCTTGCCTGCGTTCTGTCTCTCAACACGCCTCCATATTGTGCGACCAACTGTTTTTTTTTTTTAGCGTGCTCTCTCTGTTCTCCATCTAATGAACTCTCAACCTAGTGATTCAGATTAAATAAAGACAAATTGCTGCTGATCTGAACTGCGTCTCCTTCTTAAACACGGATCAAAACTGTATTATGCGTGGCTCGGAACAGCACTAGTCAGCCTGAATTACTACGCCTTAGACACGCAGTAATCTGCTTGTTAGGACTTGGTTCATTTGTGAGAAAGGTCAAGCGTCCAACAGGATCTGGCGGGGTGTTTCTACATTGTGGCATAGCTGGCGGTGGTGGATAATCAAATTAGAGTAAATTTATCACCATTAAAAACCATTTGTGAAAGCCCTCTATTTTTCAAATTCACTGCTAATATGATGCATCCTTGAGGCTACCACATATCTTTCTGGGCTTTAACCTAATTATCATATCGCATTAGTGTGTTTTGTAAAATCGGTTTAGCGTGAAACATGTAAAAACTGCATAACGTCCATCCTCATATGTGGGAAGTTGTTATTTCAGGACATCTTTTTATGCCATCTCATTTGTGTAAGACGGATTGAAGGACAGGATGTGAGCATCTTCGTGTCCAAACGAGTCTCCTCTGTCCTCCCGATATTAACAGGAAGGATGAAAGGTAACGAGAGAGGTAGGCTGTAAACTTTAATGGCACACAGGAAAACCCTGGAATGGCTTTTTTTAATGATGTGCTTCTTTTCATGCAGTCCTCGTTAAAGATGGGGTCAGAATGCTTGGAGAGGACAGGGAGGGGTCTGTGTCCACGCAGACACTGCACACACCCCACACACCCCACAGCCATCGTCTCGGAGATTTGCAGCAGGGGCGCTTTGCGAGCTCTCTTGTGCTCCTTCTGTATTCAGTTCACATTAGCATCAGGAAATACTGTAAATAAACCAGGCAATCAGGTCGCAACCCCTTATATCCACCGATCCCCCTCTTCCTCTGCCGTCTCCTCCACCTCCTCTGTTGCACTCTACATAACTTTAACTCACTCGGATTTGCAACCGAATGTCAAGCATGGTGTTTGGCTTTACCACAGGGCAGGTTGTTCCTCGGCTGTCTTTCGAGAAAAGGAACTCGAGGATCGAGAAGAGCAAGGGAATTGGATCTTTGACACCTGTCACTTCCACTCTGCTGCACCTTGCTCCCTCGCCACACATAAGGACTTTTCATGTCACAGCTCAGCATGTTATCATGAGTGGGCACAGGGCCTGAGAAATCCAATTACTACCACTGTGTCAGACCCCAGCCGCCATCCTTATGTACGCTGCAGTCATGTTCCTCGAATCAGAAAAGATGTGCCTATTAGTTCCTTCTCCTTTCTTCAGACCGATCTCCCACCTCCATTTTAATCTGTGTGTCTTATGGTAGGAGCCACAGCTTTTCTCGTGGACTGCCTCGCCACTGACAAGCCTCCATATAGTGTGGCACCGGCTGGTGGGTGGCTAATGCCACGGACATTGGTTCTGACTGTGTTATATTAAGTGGTATCATGGTGCAGACCTCACTATGGTGGATAATGGAGAACCTGGGAGAAAATCAGCATGCCTCCCAGATGCCAAGCACATTGTCCTTCGTGACAGCAAAATACGACATCTCTTAGATAGCATTTGGCCCAGTAGGTGTAAATCTAATGTAACTGCACACAATGGGGGTGTCTCGCCATGTCTTTTTATTTCTTTTATCTGCCGCTCATCCCTAAGTGATGCTGAATGTGTGGTTCAGTGGGAAACAAGAGGGCTGTTTGCTCAAGTCATAATCTGTTTCCCGAGGTGGCCCACTTCAACCCGCTATACCTGAGTTTCACCTGCATTTTACACGATATACCATCAAATCATGACTTAGTTGACTGTTTCTAAAGGCGGCCACATGCAAAAGATGAGTGGAATTGTTTAAACGAGTGTAAAGGAAAAATGACTTGAAAGAAAAAAGGCACCATGCTGGTGCTTCTGTGACGAGATTAGAAAAATAATTTAAATCATATAGTCCTGGATAGCACAAAATGAACGTGCCCGAACGAGAAGTCATATTGTTTTAATTATGTAAGTCCGATCTTTTGAGGCAAAGCAGCAGCGCACAGCAGGAGATGGGATCCTTGGATATTGGTTTGCAGTGAGTTGTTGTATAACCAGTCCAAATTTAGTGACAAGTGCTAAAAAGTTTAATTTAATTTTAGATAGCTACCGTACATAAAGAAAAATAACTTATTTATTTATTCTAGTAAATGTGCAAATGCAATTGTTTATTTGTAATGACCGTTCATTGGTTATTGTTTGATTACGTTCAGTTCAATTCAGTTTATTTATACAGCGCCACGTCACAACAGAAGACATCTCAGGGCACCGAACAGAAACATTCATATATCAAATAATAAGTTAACATTATTTATCTGAGGAGCAGACTGCTTTGAGTTTAACTCCATCGCAGACTTTCATCTTGAGCAAGCACGAAGGCGACAGTGGAAAAGAAAAACTCCCTCATGAGGAAGAAACCTTTAGCAAAACCAGGCTCAGGACAAGCGTCCATCTGCTTTGACCGGCTGGGTTTTAGAGGAACAGATACACAATGGCAGGTTGAGGATCATATTTTAAGATAGAATAGCATGAAATTAAAAAAAACTGTTCAATTTTAGCAAATCATTTAAGGAATTGAAGTCAATTTGTCCTCTAGTAGTCTTAATCTTGAGATAGCATGATAAGCCAACCCTAACTATAGATCTATCTAAAAAGAAAATCTTAAGCCCAGTCTTAAAACTGGACATTGTGTCAGTCTTACGGACAGAAACTGGAAGTTGGTTCCACAAGAGAGGAACCTGATAACTGAAAGATCTTTCTCCCATTCTGCTTTTGGAAACTCTAGGAACCATGAGTGAACCTGCAGTCTGAGAGCGAAGTGCTCTGTTAGGAAAATATGGAACAATAAGATCTCAAATACAGTACTGTATAAGATGGAGCTAGGTTGTTGAGAGCTTTGTAGGTTAGAAGTAACATTTTGAATTCAATTCTGAATTTGACAAGGAGCCAATGGAGAGACGTTAAAATCGGAGAGATATGATCTCTCCTACTAACTCTAGTTAAGACTCTGGCAGCAGCATTTTGGATTAACTGAAGACTTTTTAAAGACGTGTTTAGACACCCTTATAACAAACCATTGCAAGACGTGACAAATGCATGAACTAGTTTTTCTGCATCATTTTTAGATAGGATGCTTAAATATTACTTGCTTTATATATTTTAGATTTTCAAAGAGAAAATCTTCACTTTCATCAAAGAAAATAAAAAAAATCTTCTAGTCTCTGTTTTACGCTGTTCTCAAGTGTCAAAATTGCCAAATAGTTGCAGTTTGGACTTTCTCTTGTTTAAATATGCAGCTTCATTTTCATCTTTAGCGTTCATTTATGGAAATCTGATCACCATCGTTTTCTTAGAAATGAGCTTAGGTGACCTTAGTTTCTCTTCTGCATAGATTTGACGTCAGTGACGCAGTCCACAGTTGTACCATCCTTGAGCCGACTTGCTTCTCCATCCCCGCTTCCTGTGTAGCTTTCATCTCCCCCAACCCCATTCATGGATGTAATTTAAATGTCTGTTTCTGCCCCCTTGCTTCTCCCAGACTCAAGGGTTTAGGAGCAAATTAGCTTGCCAGCTCGGTCAAGCTTAAACACAGAAATACTGCATTTGTTCCAGTGTATTTAAAGATGTCCTCTCCCGATGCTTTGTGGAAGGAATGAGCCAAGCAGACAGAGGCAGGCTGACATAGAGATCTGCCACTGGGTCGCCAGCAGGATACTGAGCTCCATTTTGGGAGCATAGTGTGTTGCTGTTGTGGGTTTACAGAACCTGAAAGGAATTTAATGCCCTTCATTGTACAAAGGAATCAGATGATTAAAAGATTTTGATTTTTTTTCATGTAGGAAAATAAGTTGGAACGTGAATACAAAATGATACATCGTTTTCAGTTTGTGTTGTAAATTGTACCTGTTATGCTGCATTATTCCAAATCTTAAGAATATTAAAGGACATTTGATTAAACAAATGTATATATTTGTTCAAATTTCATTCAGTCTTTAATATATTCCACCCACCAAGATATTTCCTAAAATCATATTTTACCTGGAAATAGAACAAATTATGTGGCAAGGTGAGATGAATTTCATTTTAATTTCCACTACAGTCGTGTTCTTTTTAATCCTCCTTCTAGCACTTTTTAAAATGACTGTCTCTGTAAAATGCTTAACCCCAAAATGATTTTTCTTTTGACATTCATCATCGCATTACACCTAAAAATAATTATTTTTTTCATCCCAAATGTTATATATGGCTAATTAAATATCTAACTTGCTACAATAAATTTATTAAGCTGATTTATTGTTTCATTGTCAGATATGTAGTAGGAATCAAGTAACTTTACAGTTTGGATGTATTTGTTTTATTAAAAACCTGTTAAATTATACTTTATAATCCTCCTCTCATCATTCTTTTTCCAAGCAAAATGTTCTTATCACTATTTACTGATTAATTTAGGATATTTGGTGTTCTAGATTTCATTTATATTTTATTTTTCCTGCAGTTTTGTGTGTTGATCCAACTGCATAGCCACATTTAATTCATAATGCATTTAAAATTACATTTAAAGTAAATCATCTATCCATCCATCCATCCATCTATTATCTTTACCCACTTCTTCCTTTTCGGGTCACGGGGTCATTGGTGTCCATACCCAGCAGATGCTGTGTAAGAGGTGAGGTGCACCCTGGATTGGTCGCAAGTCCATCACACGGCCACTTATGGCCCTTTTCCATTAGTAATGGTACAGCACGCTTTGACTCGACTCAGTTCCAAGGCTTTTCCACCAGCAACCAGTCCCTTTTTCAGTACCCATTTCTCTGGTGTTCCAACCATACCATACTGGCCTTTAAACGTCACATCCGGACACTGTTGGTCACTGATGGGTCAGGGGGTGGAGTCACTGGTTGTTTGAGAAACTTTCACAACAACCCGATACGCCATTTGTAATTACTCAAACTCGAGGAGTGACTGGACCTAGTTTTAAGATTTTAAAAACAATAATTCCAACACCGTGGTCTAATGCTGAAGTGCAGGCGTTTTTTTTTTTTTTTTTTTTTTTTGGTTGGTTGGCGCCCACAAAATT
>JARVLU010000952.1:11507968-11527565 GCA_031762415.1 Simpsonichthys santanae | reverse complement strand
TTTGTAGACATACAGGAGAATTTTGAACTGGATTCGAAGATGAACCGGTAGCCAGTGCAGGGAGGCCAAGACTGGTGACAGTGTGAATGAAGACAGTATGAAATTGGAGTCAGATGGATTTACTATGGTTATAACCTGTCCTAAATTCATTCTACAAGAGAGGAGCCTGATAACTGAAATATCTGCCTCCCGTTCTACTTTTGGAAACTAGGATCCGCAAGTAAACCTGCAGTCTGACAGCAAAGTGCTCTGTTGGGTATATGGAACAGTAAGATCTGTAATATAAGATGGAGCTAGGTTGTTGAGAGCTTTCTACTGTATGTTAGAAGTAAGATTCTGAATTTGACAGGGAGCCAATGGAGAGACGCTAAAACTGGAGGGATATGATCTCTCCTACCAACCCTCATTAAACCTCTGGCAGCTGCATTTTGGATCAACTGAAGACGTTTTAAAGGATATTTTTGGACATCCATATAATAAACAATCTCCCTGAAATTATTGTTTGCAAGACAGAACATTGAGTTTACTGAAGGGGTGATGTTTGATGGCCTTACATACTACCAGTACATACTGCTGCCGACAATTTTACTTTCACGGCCTTAACAAGAACCAACACGCAAACTTTGTCTGAACGTTGAGGGAATGTGGAGGTTCTACAAGCTCAGAGCTTTCTGGAGCGCTAACTTCTGGAATCCTTCAGGTGTAGCACTCGGGCCAGTCTGTGAACAATCAGGCCCATAAAGTGCCTGCACATCCCAAGACAAATTTTCAGCCAGTGAAAGAATGGAGGTCTCAAAGGGCCATAAACCAGGAACTTCACTCATTCTCCGACACTCTTCCCTTGTTTGTGGGTTTGACTTTTTTTTTTTCCCTACTTATGTAAACTAAAGGTCGCTGGATGAAAACAACCCATTTTCCTGAACATCTGTCAGCAGCTTGTTCAATTTGAAACAGATTTTTGAAAAGTGGAGCGTTGGATAAATCTTATTTACAGTATTTTCACTTTATTGTTCATAATCTTGGGTAAATGTTTCAGTCAGATGTGCCAAAGTTGCTTTACTTAATCAAGTGTCTGAGCAGTCAGTCAACAATCTGAGTAGCGTTTTTTTTTTTTTTTTTTTAATGCCAACTTTCTTAATTTACTATTAGCTTTGTTCTGCTGTAGCTGGAAAAAACCTGAACAATTGTTTTAGTTATAAATTGTGTTGTGTAGGACTTTAAACGAACACACCCACACTCAGCAGCTTCTCAGAGTTCCCTTTCTTTACAAAAATCTATTTAACACCCTAAAGACTTAAGTAAGGGATTATTCAGTTATACAGAGTAAAATATTTTATGTGCAGGTGCATCTAAAAATTTTAGAAATTTGTGAAAAATGTCAATACTTTTTCAATAATTTCAGAAAGTGAAACTCATTCATTACACTGAGTGAAATATTTATTTAGGATTCAAGCCTTTTCTCTGCAGGTTCCTGCATGAGTCCAGGGTGGTGCCAATAAGCAGCAGCTGGGGGTTATCTCCTTGATGAGCTCCAGGAGGCTGTGGAAGCGTTTCTTTCCCAGCTGGAGCATTAGATACCAACCGGTATTGCTATCAGCCCCCTTGTGATTATCCAACCAAAAGAACTGAACTTACCTTGTCTTCTCCACCATGTTTCCTAGAATTTGCCTCCTGAATCTCAAGTGATTTCTCATCTCCGTCCTTGTGCCTCCAAGACCAGTACTTAGCTTTGCGATCTCTTGGCTTACCTTCAGTGGCTCCTCTGCCACTTCATCACTTGCCCATCTACTAATCTCTACAATCCTTCTGCCACCCCTCAACCCTGGTCCATACCTTCCTGAAATCCTCTGCCCTCCTCTCAACGCCATGAAACCTTCTACATACCAGTAAGAGAGACAACCTGATCATTACCTACCTTCCCTCCAGCAGCCATCCTTATGTTCTTCCTCCTTCCCCAGGTTTCCCAGGTTCCCCTGTTTATACAGATATGTATATAATCACACACTGTAAATAAAGTCCCTTTTACTTAAAGAGCTTGAGTCTAATTACTCTGGGTTTTCCTCTAATTGTGGTGGTTTCAAGTCTTTATTTTTCCAATTTTGATCATGGCTTATAAATAATGAAAACCCAAAACTAATATATTACATAGCCAGTTTTCAGTACCTTTACCAGTGTGGGCAGGTGTCAAGTCCTGCTGGAAAATGAAATCTACTGTACATCTCCATAAAGCTCATCAGCAGAAAGATGCATGAAGTCTCTAAAATGTCCTGCTCGATGTTGCATTGACTGTGGACTTCAGAAAACACAGAGGACCAACTCCAGCAGATGACATGGCACCAAACCATCACTGACTGTGGAAACTTCACACTGGACTTCAAGCAACGTGGATTCTGGACCTCCTCTCTCTTCCTCCAGACTCTGGGACCTTGATTTTCAAATGACATGCAACATTTACTTTAATCTGAAAAGAGGACATTGGACCACTGAGCAACAGTCCAGTTCTTTGTCTCCTCAGCAGGTAAGACACTTCTGACGTCGTCTCAGGAGCAGCTGGACTTGAATAGTACAACATTTTTAGTCCATGGCAGGGAGTTAATCAACTGATTAGGGTGTGACATCAGGAGTTCACACTGTTCAACCTCTTCAAAATGTTCTAATTTTCTGAAATGTAAAATTTTAGATTTTCATTATTTTTTTAAGTCCTATCATAAAAAAAGGAAGGCTTGGAATATTTGTTTTTGTGTAATGAATCTATCGTATTTAATACAAGTTTCACTTTCTAAAATGAATAAATATTTGAATCTTTTGACAAACCTCTTCATTTTTTGAGATGCGCCTGTATATTAACATGACATTTTATACTGTAATTTTGCTAACTTTTTAACTTTTCTTTTGTTCAGCTTTCCCTTTTTTAAAGTATTTCAGTGCACTTGATGTGCAATTGAAAATTTTGGTCATTTTAGGAAACATGCCCTCTGCAAAATTTTCATTGAATAAAATTTACATTTTCTCAACCACTAAGCCTTTAGTGACATGGCAAAAACATTTTTTTTATGCTAGCAACATTTTTCAAGATGAAAAATGGAAATGTCATTTCAAGATGTCTGCTGAAAAACTAACGTAATTAAAAATATTTTTTCATCAACATTAATGTAGGTAGTAAAAATACAGAATATAAAACGGGACTGAAAAAACATAGTACAAAAGTAAGATAAAAATAGCACACAGAAAGATGTTTGGTTCCGCTGTTTCTATAAAGCACAGCTCTAGTTCATGTTTTTGAGTGTGGTTCTGTGGAAAAGCAACTTATCTGCTGTTGCAGCTGCTTTTTATGATTTCAGTTTGGAAAAATATATTCTGATAAGACAAACTAAAGGCTAGTCCAAGTGAGACTAAGACCAAAGTGGATTGCTGGAATCTTCAAACTTGTGTAAAAAAGGTTTCATGGTCAGGCAAAACAACATTTTAAAAACATTTATATTGCCAATATTGAGTTACTTGGTTATTTTGGTAAAATAAAAACAATATATTCCTGCCCAAAATACAACAGGCTACAGCTAACTGCTGCTGCCACTAATTGTGCTTGCAAAAACACATTTTATGTAAAGATCCATGCAACGTAATTGTTTATAATATAGTGTCTGTAGCAACTTTTATGAAAATTTTTGAGATTAGATTTTTTTGTAAATACTAGCTCGCCAGTTTTGTCTATTTCTTCCAACTGAGGACATTCAGTGAGCTATCTAGAAAACTGTCTACAGCATCCCATGTGAAATAGTCTGAATGCAGATGAGTCCAGAACAACTCAGGTATTTAATCTGAGTGTGGCTCAAAAAAGAGAGACACTGGCCCATATTTTTAATAAAAATATAGTTTACTTGCAGAAAGAACAATCAAAGTGAAATAGTAAAATAAATGTTTTGTTCTCTGTGCCATCAAATTAATTTTATGTCCATTAGTGTGTGAGGGATAAACTGTAAATCATCCAAAGAAAGTGTTTTTTTCTGCAAAACTGATCCTTAAACTTCCACCTGTTTCTCCTAAAATCCTTTAGTTCCAACCAGCCAGTCTAATCTGACTTTCAACTGAAATGTGAAGAGTTGTATTAGTTTCCTCTTCAAGTATTACATCTAATATGATGATCAGTTTACTCAGGAATTTATTCAGGATACATACATTTACAAACCGGAGCATCTAATTTTCAAAGAATTAAGCTGATCTGTGCAGATTAAATGTGAACACGGTGCGTGCATGCTTTTTACAAAGGTATTTTATTAAAAACTTTGACAGTCATTATTGGAGTCAGTGACAAAAAGGGATGAATGGATTTCACAGCTTTGAAAAAAAAGAGAGAGAGATAGAGATCACTCAGGGAGCTGAAATTGAAACAGTTTGTAGAGTGCATGCTTGTTCTCTACGTTATTTAAATCTCTGAAATCTTTTTTTTTTTTTTACTAAGTTTTGTAATTGTTCAAAGCAAAGAGAGAGGAGCATTAAACTGTCTGCAATAAAGCATATGAAAAGGAATAAAATTGCTCTGGCTATCATGGAATTCATCACAAATACATCTTCGCAGACTTCTCGTGGGTGGTTTATGTAATTTGTTACTAGACAGCAGGATAATCAGTCCAACAGTGTATATACAGTGCTGCATTCATAAACTGAAGATTTACCAACACTTGTGGCCTTGTTGCTGAAATACTCGTCCTGAAATGTTGTCATCATTTGTTGTTGAAAGCAGGTCTCTTGTAAATGAGTCCTCGAGGCTCAATGGGAGTAACCTGTCTAAATAAAGTTTGAATGAATGAAATACTTCTATGAATGCAATATTCTGTTTGCTACACATTTGTTGTAAAAAAAAAAAAAAAAAAAAAAAACTTTCCTCCTCAAATCTTTATTTAAATGTCCAGACTTTAGCATTCAGTGTCAAAACTGAAAAACAGCCGCCACTTTATAAAAGCTGAATTCAGCCTCACCAGTGCGCCTCAGTCTAGCATTGCAACACTTCCAGAAGGCACAGAAAAACCTGCAGGGTTGTTCCCCACAGGGAGTAAGTGTCTTTGTTTAATGTGACCTCATGAAGAATAAGTAGCCTGGTGTGAGGTTCCCTCACCCAAAAGAAAATGCTCGAACAATGGAAGACCTGGGATATACCACCACCACTGCTGAGGAGGGAGAGAGGCTGAAAGCTACAGGAGAAGCTGTCAGTTTTAAAATTAGCTTCGCTCAGCTTTTGTGATAAAAAAAATAAATAAATTATGTATATACAATTTTCATCACTACGATGGAGCTTTAGGGCCTCACTAATTTTTATTTTTATTTTAATTACATTGCCACACTAAGAAAAAAAAATTAAAGCCTTAAAATTATGAGAATAAAGTCATGCGAGAATTTTTTTTTTAAAGCTGTCATTATTATTTTTTTTTTCCACGAGTCGGCTCCACGAGGCAACGTGTCAATCAATCCAGTAGGCGTGTCAGCAAATGACCAATCCGAAACTAAATAGTCGTAATATTATCCGAACTTCGACACGATAAAACAGAGTTTGCCGCATTTTAACTGTGGTAAAACAACGAATGTTTGTTTAACTTTATTGTTATTGACGCTCTTACTCAAAACGTATTCCAATACTGCCACCTACTGATGTGTTTTTGTTTGTTTGTTTGTTTGTTTGTTTGCTTGTTTGTTTGTTTGTGTGTGGGTGTGTGTGTTTGTATGCTGCTCCTGGGATGCATAACGTGACGTCATTACGTCATGACTTTCATTTTTGTTTCCGTTAGAAAATGGCGCTCAGTGAGCGAAACTGTGTGTGTGCAGCGCCGTTAGAGGTTTTCAATAAATATGCCAGAAAGAGGCTGAAGAGACCGAACGACTCGCTTATAGGAGCATTTAGCTTCAGATTGGTCATTTGCTGACACACCTACTGGATTGATTGACAGGTCACGTAGTGGATCCAACTCGTGGAAAAAAATAAACAGAGCTGTAAAAAAAAAAAAAAGTCTCGTACGACTTTATTCTCGTAATTTCATGGTTTAAATAAATTTTTTTTAGCGTGGCAATGTAATTTATTATTTTATTTTTTTAGCGTGGCCCTAAAACTCGGTCGTACCTCACTGATTCACATGGAAGCACAATCTTAAATTCAGAGATGGCTTCTAATCAACTTGCACCTCAGTTTCTAAAGTAAATGAGCATATTTACGGAACAATGTGCCTCCATTTGAGGAAGATTCTTTAGGGATTTGGAGAATTACCGGTACAGCGTCTGTGGTGCTGTTCACTGACTCCCTGGCTCAGCAAAATGCAAGCACATTTCTGTGAAACGGCATCGTATTTCCAATAAGACTATAACTATTTTAATTGTGAGACATTTGTCCATAGCTTAAGCCAAAGAACTTGCATTTGTTGTCATAGACAGACTTGCAGCCGTTTGATTTATGACAGTGAGACGCTTCAATAAATTTCAAGACAGTAATTGAGGTAGAATTGTGAGAAAATCTTTCTTCGGCAGCCCTATATAAACAAAATACAACACATTATTCACTGAAAAGCTTTTTTGGTTTGTGGAGCAACAATCTGTCAGTCTGTGTGAAACAACAGATTAAAATTGGGAGCCTTAGGAATAAGTAGCAAACTGATTATTACACTGGCTACCTCTGCATAACAAGGCAGAAAACAATGTGGTTTCTACCCACGGAACAAAGATTGAGTGCACAAGTAAATTACACAAGAGATAAAGGGTCAAGCATAATTTCAGACAATATTTTCCTTTTATTACGCCTCCACAATATATTTCTCATAACCAACGAATGAACCTTAACAGGAACACTTTATTTCTTAGACACTGTAAATCAGTGAATATGAGTTGGCGATGGAATGACAGGACCCCTGCTACTGCATAATGTCGCTGTAGAAATATGATTATTCTCAAGATAGTAAATCAAACACAGACCAGTGTCCTTGTTGCAGTCATTTACATGATTGTTTGAAAGAAAGAAGAATACTGGGATGGAATATATTATCACGTCAAGGACACCTCCCCCCCACTTCTGTTCTCTGCTTCTTTGGAAAAGTCCTGGAAAAGGAACCAATAGTGTAACAAAATGACTTGTATGATAATGCTTTCATTAAAACAAATAAGCTGCAGTAGCAATGCTTTAAATAAATTACATCCACACTTCTTTTGCAAAGCGAATGCCAAAGATGCTGAATGATTAAATTATTGTTAAGACATCAAACAGCGGCTTGTATCTATGACTCGGTATTAATGTGCAATATTTCTTCTTTGCAACCACCTACACCGAGGAACAATGATTAGAGCAAAGCGTTTGCACATTTTGTCATTTCTATTCTAACTACAAAGTAAATGCACATTAATAAACCTGCCTGGGCAGTGTGATCTGCTCTCCCATCGTTTTACCATGACTGTAGTTGGATGAATGGGGGACCATAAACATATTTTACATTTTTAAAGTCACCGAGATCACTTTTTAATTTTGCTGGAGCGCCAAAGTGTTTTGCCTGGAAACAAAGAGTGCTCCTGGCATTAATTAAAAGTGGTGTTTGGCATGATTAATGATTCCCACAATTTACAGGAGAGAGTACAATCTCTATTGAGGCTTGGGCAGGAAAATTAGATCGCAGTGGGTAAAGGGTGGGTGGTCCTTCCCCGTCTCTCTGAGGAGTCCTGCGTGCTTTGTCATGTTGTGTTAGTTCACCTCTCCAAAATCACATCTCTGGAACACAATGACTTGATTTCCTGCGATGAGTAGTCTCTTTATTAATTTATTTCTTCTTCTTCTTCTTTTTTTTGTTGGCACGATCATTATTTCCTCATTTTGCATTTGTTTCATCAGAGATAATTTATCTCTGCCTGCTTTAATGAAGTGATAATTCCATGATAATTAACATAATCCTGCACCAAAGCAAATTTGCCTAATGACTGTTGTTTTGATAGTCAGAGTTGGTGCATGGGAAAATGTCCACACTGGGAGAAATCACGGCTCTTTGCCAGGCTGGCGAAATAAAGGAGAGTAGAACCAGGAGTCAAAGGACAGAGAAAAGTACCAAAGAATTTTATTTGATTATCTTAATTCTTTGCCACGAGTTGAAAGGATCCATGCGCTTTTCATCCAGCACTTCAAATAATAGGGTACTAATGGGTCAGCTCAGTGAACGAAAGCCTATTTGGTCTACCGTTTTTATGTCAGACTACAAATATGACTGCACAGAAACGATGAGCCAGGTGAGGGAAGGCTTGAGCTGAGGTATTGTCTCTGAGATTTCATTTGTACAGGGGTATCAGCTCTGACATTTCAAATGTTTGATATTTGTTCGATTGGCACACCAGAAAAGTTTAACCTTTTCAAATCCTGAATAAAACACCAATAAATTCTCTCGCAGCATCCTAGGTTTTCCAATTAGCATGACAAAAGGTAGATGTTTATACTTGTGTAAAGAATGAATAAAATCAAGACGAATCTAAAATATTCTAACAATCCAAGCAGCTTGTTGTATCCTTGGGCACTTCCTGCAAGGATATTATTATATTTCTGCCTAAATAACTGTAGGCTACAATGTACGAGCTATGTAAAGGTTTCGGAAACACTTCAGTTATTTTTAGACTGTAGTAGTTGTAAGATGGCTGTGCTTCGTTGCAAGTCACAATTCAGTTTTGACCCTACTTGATCTAGTAGGGATTTAGTCGGAACAAACCTTGATTTTGCCAAACCGAGGTGTTTCAAAGAGTGCACTATGAATTGTTCATAACCTTTTCATGGAACCCCACTTCAGAAGATCTGAGATGTACTGTACCTCTACTTGTATTTGGTTCATGCCAAATGTTAAGAGATGCCAGTACTTTTATTTTCAAGCATACATTGATAGTATAGGAGACAGGTATGTAGAGAAAAGAAACTCCATAATTGCTCTGCAGTTATGTTGTTTTTACCCTGACTTTTCACAGGTGTTCAGTAACTGAACAATAATGCAGTTAGTGTATTCTGCACCTCAAGCTATTTCACAATAAAGAACATTTTTGAACTATAAACGTAAATTACTCTGCGGTCTATCAAGATCAGAAAGCTTGAATTAGCTTTTTGCAAACCCACTTCCTACTGTTTAATGTAATTAGACCAACCAATGTGTCATAATTACATATATTGTACAATATACAAATACTTTAAATGTTTACGAGAAAAGCCCAAGCTTGAGTGGTCTCAATTTGTCTCCGTCTCAAATGGAACATTGCTGCCAACAAATGAAAATGATTGTGTGTGTTTGTGTTTTTCCCCTTCAAATTCTTATTGCTTTCGTCAAACTAACTACAATGCAACGGCACGAAGACAGAGGTGGATTAATGACTTTAAAGTGAAATTGAAGCCATGAAAATCCAGCTGCCTTGATCTATCAAATGGCTCACCCTGAATGTGAGGAAGACTGGCAGCCAACAAATCACCACCATGTTTGTGTGTTTTACATGATTAAGCATATGGAGGGAACATTAAATCACTCTTTCCTTACTTGACAAACCTGTGTGATCCACCACACCTGCCTGTACACAACTGCTTCCACTGGAAAATAAGATTAATCGTCCAAAACAAAAATATGACAATAGGCAATGATGATAATTAATTAACAGCTACTTTTAGTCAAGTCTTGGGCTTTTAAGTGGCCTATTGATTGACAGCTTGCGCCAGATGCTACACCCAATCTTGGCTGTTAGCATTAGCAATTAGTTAATATAACAGAGTTTTTGACAATGCAGTATAAAAAAATTTATAACAGTTTCATCATGATCATAGTGTTATTTAAATCTTCCTACAATGTAATAAAATTAAAGTGATTGTGTTTTCCTAATACATTTTTTCATGTGAAAATACTTAAGAGAAATATTTTTGTTTTAATGGAACTGAATTCTCATTCAAGTGAGGTATTCTCACTTAATCCACAAGGTGAAGCTGCTATTTATTTTACACACATTTACACAGTGACATGTAAATGTACAGCAGCAGATGGATGGAATGATGAACATAAAAATGTAAAAGGATCTGGTCTTTGTGAGGGGGGGAGCTGCATTAGCTTGCAGGCAAGATGAGTACATGTACAGAAGAAGTAAAGTCGTTCAAACTTGGATTAGAAGTTGTTTTATTTTTGATACAAAAAAAAATTATAAACTCATGCTTTGTGCTTTAATTTAGCAAATTATTATCACATAAAACCGGGAAAAAAATAAAGAATCTACTTAAAATTTGTGATTAATTTATTTCAGTGTAGCATTTTGAGATGATTAAATTAGCAGAGTATGCATTTGTTTCATTAGTTAGTTCAAGTTCAAGAATCTTTATCATCCCCTAAGGGCATTTTACTTCACAGTCAGTAGGCGCACAAAACATCCATACTAGACAAGACACCTAAATAACCATACAGAAACCAGCACTGTTCATTGAGAAGCCTAACTGCTACAGGGATGAATGAGTTTTTCAGTCTTTGTCCTACATCTGGGCTGCAGATACCTGTGTCCAGATGGAAACAACCTGAACTCGCTGTGGAGTAGATGATCAAGATCTGCCAGAATCAGCCTGGCCTTCTTCACTGACCTCGCCTTGTCAAGTCAAGGTCAACGGCAAGGATCTTTATTGTCATTCACATTGCATGTAGTGCAGGTGGTAGAATGAAATTGTGTCCCCAGGGTCCCAGTCACACCCAACAAAAGTATAAACTGTGAAAGAAAAACATATGAACAAAAAAAAGCTAAACACTTAATAGTGCAAAACAATATGCCAAACAACAGCAGCACGACACAACTTGTGTAGGTCAGTGAGGTTCTGTAGGGCAATGCCAGCAGTTTTCCTGCACATCCTGACAATCCCTGACAGTAGTCAATTAGTTTAATAGTGCACAAAAACAATGTGAACTTGATCAGAAACATTTTGTTTGAACCTGACCTCAAATATCTGCTCTAAGAACATAAAAATTGCTGCCATTTTATATATACAGTATATATAAGAAAACATTCATCCCAATAATGACAGCGATCAAAACAGTGTGCCCGCCATAGTTGGGCTTGGACATAATATTAGTAATTGATTGTCACTTTAAAAATTGTTTTCAAGAAAGCGTAGCAATTATGTTGTTATGTTATTACCTGCACACCACGGAGCTAACAAATGGCAATTGGCTCGATGCCGCTCTGTGGTCAGAGCTCCCTCAAGCCCTTCGAAATGTTCCGAGGTCAGCTTTGGAAGAGAAAATTACGGAGCAGGATTCCACAGTAACGTCTGAGGCAAACGTAAGTCATATGGTAATGATAAGATAAATATTTTACTCGGCACATTTTTGGCTCCAGCATGAGAACACACTTGCACACGGGGGAATGCTTTTTGAAAATTACATTTGCTTCTCGAGGCAAAATTTGGGAATGAAATTTATTCCAAAAGTGCTTGGCCTAATGAATATTTAACTTAACAGAATGTTGCATGTTTTGATTAGTAATTCTACGCTGTTGTCACTTTGTTGAATGATGTGTCAACTCAAAGTGCTGGAATTCACACATTCAGACCTGTTTTGGTTAATTCATTTAAATTAACCATAAATAAAGTGCAATCAATAGCAGCCCCTTTTACAAACATAATTAACTTAATTCAAGATAATTTTGGGGGGAAAAAACTGCTGCAGAGTACAGAATGAAATGTGAAAAGGGGAAAACTGGTAATGGAGTATTTATGTGGAACACAAAGAAAACCTATTACTGCAGTCCATCCCATTTACTGAGGAAGCATAATGGAGACTGGACCTGGTCCTGAAGTCCAGCTGTGGACGGCTGTGCTGCAGACAATGCTGCAGAAACAGGGTGGTCACTCATTAAAAACCTCCAGTTTGCAGAGGGAAGAATGTGCCTGAAAGGCCTGTGCAGCGCTGATGATCTGTGCACCCTTTCACAGCAGTGTGACCGTTAGCGTCAGGGCGTATCAATTAAGGAGGCTTGTTGGGTTCCTCTCGTCAAAGCACCTAAATAATTTAACCATCAGGGGTCAGATTGCATTAAACAGTGTGACATCGGGTCTATAACATGACGGTGTTTATAGAGCTACAAATTATTGTGAAGGCTAAACAGAAACTGTGTGACACAGCGTGATGCAACATCGCAGACTTTGACAGTGAAAGCATGTCACTGTTTTAACCACCAGTATCTAATGCTCTCAGCCTTTACTTGGTGGGAAAGTATAAATTGGATCTGCTGATTCTTTAACTGCTTCCATCACACTAGATTAGGAAGGTGAGCTGGATGATGGACCCCCTGATGCTTAATTGAAGTTTCATTAATTGTGCTGAAATTCAACTGGAAAAAAAAGAGCCGCTATGACTGCAGGGCTAGTGTGGAGCCTTCCTCGATGCAGTGTTTTAAACCAATTATAGGTATTTTTCAGTGTCTTTATCCCCACATAACTGGAAAAGAAACCTATTTTATCTGACCTTGAATGTCCCACTGTGGTTGTCTGCTCTGAGGATACAGACCAGCTCCCTCGTGAGAATTTTATGTATTCTCTGATTAATTATTCACCAGCTCATTGCTAAAGGGTATCAGACCTGTCGAGGAACTGACAGTTAGTAGTTTTTGGGCAGCCTCTTTACAGAACAATACTAACAATATAGTTAATTTTGTATCAATTACATTTACATTTTTTGGTTGGAGAAAAAAAAACAACATAGAAACCTCTTTCATTTTTAAAATATATACTAGGTTTTAAACTAAGGCAAATGCATCTTGAAATTAAAGGTATGGCCTTTTACATTTAGGTGACAGGCAACAATAAATGGCAAGATAAGTTTTATGTTGTTCATCATTCATTCAATTAAACAGTCATTCAATTACTTCTAACCTACAAAGCTCTCAACAACCTAGCTCCATCTTATATTTAAGATCTTATTGTTCCATATTTTCCTAACAGAGCACTTCGCTCTCAGACTGCAGGCTTACTCGCAGTTTCTAGAGTTTCCAAAAGCAGAATGTGAGGAAGATATTTTATCAGGCTCCTCTCTTGTGGAACAAACTTATTTCTGTCCATGAGACTGACACATCGTCCAGTTTTAAGACTGGGCTTAAGATTTTCTTTTTTGATAAATCCTATAGTTAGGGTTGGTTTGTTATGCTGCCTTAAGCTTAGACTACTAGAGGACAAATTGACCTAATATCCTTAAATAAATTGCTAAAATTTAATAGTTTTCATTTGATATTATTTCTATCTTAACATGATTCTTGACCTGCCATTGTATATCTGTTCCTCGCAAACCCAGCAGATGGCCGTCTGTCCTGAGCCTGGTTCTGCTAAAGGTTTCTTCCTCATGAGGGAGTTTTTCCTTTCCACGATTGCCTTCGTGCTTGCTTAATATGGGAGTTCTGCAATGGAGTTAAATTTCAAAGAAGTCTGCTCCTCAGATAAATAATGTTAAATTATTATTTTTATATATGAATGTTTCTGTTCAGTGCCCTGCTATGGTTTCTGTTGTGACTCGATGCTATATTAATAAAGTGAATTGAATTGAATTGAAATTAAACTTTGGTCAAAATGCAGATTTAGTGTGTGGAAAAGCTACATACAATTCTTACTGCTTTGAAAACAAAAGGTTATTATTAAGGTTATTGAGTTTTATTATTGGATGAAAAGGATGAAGAAAAGAACAGTTAATCCTGCTTTTTAGTCTGTCAGGTTGTGAGATCAGAACATTAAAAGCTGAAAAAAAAAATGCCGAAATTAGAAGAACTCTATCTTAAACTCTGAGCCTCAGTTAACATTTTAAAACTTCATATCAGTACACATTAAAAAAGACTGAACAAGCCTGGTTTGTTTGCAATGGTTGCCAAAAGAACTGTTTTAAAATAATGGTAGTCATCTTAGGTTTGAAAAATTAATGTTTTGTAGCCTTTTGAACAGACTAGACTGAAATTAATATATTAATTTAATAAATTTAGACTGTTTTTAGTTTTCTACATTTGTCTTATAATCTATCTGTTTTGCTACTTTTGACATCTTTATTTTAACTTGTTAAAAAAAAACAGTATGTCTCTCTTATGATTGTCTATTGTTGATTGTCCAAGGAAAGTCTACTATTGCTGTTGTCATCATTCTTTATTTGTTACCAGGTCTCTCTTGTAAATGAGTCCTTGAAGCTCAATGGGATTAACCTGCCTAAATAAAGGTTGAAAAACAAGTAACTCTATATTCCACCTTCTCCAAATATGCACAAACAACTCAGAAAGATCAACCCATTTGCTTGTTTTGAATTCCTATTTGCATCTTTCATCCAAATGCATCAGTTAAAGGAAAACTGTTGCTGCTCTCTGTGTCTACTTGTATCTGTGCTTAAACCAACAGTCCAGTTTTAAGTGTGTGGTCTAAGTAAACTGCAGGCTGCATTGTTGTCAAAAATGTTACCGTTCTAAGAATTTTTTTTTTCTTCTTTTTACTGCACACATGAAACGCTGAACAAAAGTCCCCGACTCTAACTGGTTTGCTCAATTTTGCATCTGAGCATTTATAATTTTCTTTTAAATAAACATTTCTTATATGGTTTGTAAGTGGTCACATTAGGTAATGTAATTTTGGTCAACATATTTGTCGTATACTTTGATTTTATTAATAATGACCCCTTTTCCCATGCGCCCTGTATAATTAACAGGTGCCATAGTACTCTGGAGTTGAGAAAATTAAAATGTCAGCAGCACACTGACAGAACATGCCATCCTGCAGGATGGGACCGTCTCAAATAGACTCCATTAAACTCATCCAAAAATCAGGGGGTAACAGCTTTTCAGACTTACGACACCCTTCTGTTACTGAAGCTTCCAGCCTGTCCAACATTAATATTCATTTTCTTAGTTTTAACGAAGCAGGCAGAAAAGCGTGGCGTGCCCCGGGAGCTCTGCGTTTAGCATCAATGGAGATCCAGTCAAACAACCAAATACAGAGGGAGGAAGTTGGCTGTCTCCTTCCCCTGGGCCACATATTAATGAGACAATGCCACACAGCAGCCAATTACAACCACTCCCACACAGATGCCTTTGGTCTGAGTCAACCTCCCACTGTAGATTCAACCCACTTCCCCCAAGTCACCATTCCTTTACATGAGCATACATACATCATTTTCCCTGTGACACAAATTAATTCAGGACATAAATCATGTATGTTTAACAGAAAAAAATATGAGCTAAAATCAGCAATAAAAATATAAAATGAAAAGCTTACGGTAATTAAACAAATACAAGAAAATATCATTTTAACTCACATAGATGATATGTAGTAAACAAGATGGTGCTTGATCTGCCCCACATGCATGCATCTATTCTGTATAGCTTTTATTGAGCTTTTTGAATTTAAACTTGGCAGAGGACTGTGCACAGTGTGAATCACCCATCAAGACAATTTTCTTTTGTTTCAAACTCACCTCTGTTGCAATCTACCTGCTGCCTTTGAACTGTTAAAGGACCCATATGGACAAAAAGAGAAGGTACAAGCAACAAACAGAAAAAAAAAAAAAAAAAAACCTACAAAACTTTGACCTTCGTGCTGTGAGATGACAGCACTTAATTGCCAATATTGTTTTCTCCCCAACAGAGTTCTGTTGGAATTTGGATAATTACTTTTAATAAAACTGCCAAAGAAAAAGAGAGCTTTGAAAAAAAAAATTATCCTGCAGGAAGCCAGTTAACCAGAACAAATAAGTCTCTAAATAATGCTCTTGAAAATGTCTGTATTTAGAAGACCTTGTCTAACCTGTGTGAGATGGCTCATTAATTGTGCATCACAAAACGGAGGCGATGGTAATAAGACGACCTGCCTGGAATCACAGTGCCTGTTATTGTTGATAGCACAGCTACATGGCCCTTTGGAAAGGAAAAGTCAGTGGTGTGGCAATCCTCAGCGCAACGGCAGTAAACTGCAGCTTCTGCTTTGCAAAACTTTGAGTTCAAACAGAGAGTAATAATTATGAACCAACACCTTAGAAATGGGCCTGGTGTTCCGGTGCACTGCACATCTAAACAGACATTTAAGAAGGAACATCTGGGGAAAACTTCAAACCTTCCACCTACTGTACATTCCACTGTGTGCTGAGCATCATTAAGCAAAGTCAACCTTTGCACTTTGACACCACAAGTGAATATGGAAATAAAAAAGGCCTAATTCTGCCACAGTCTGGCCCATTTTGAGAGCATAGGCAGACAGATACCCATCTAGGGACCTGAGAAATCTTTGGGCCCAGCTGATGTTCGGGGTGAATCGAGGCCAGTGGTACAATACGTAGACCCAATGCACCTCAGGGGAGGAGGGAGTGCCATGACTGGAATTAATTTTCTGTGATTGAGGCAATTGCCAAAGTTACTGCAGCAAATCAAACAGCGAAATGTCGTTGGAAGTATTGTTTTCAGAGACACCGGTCACAACTCATACCAAGAAAATGCTAATGATAGTTTTATCTTCTATCATTTGAAAAACATGAAAAAGCAAAACATCTTGTCCCTTGAGGGAAAATTTGTTCCTGGGTAAGGACGATCAGACTCTCGTATTCAAAGCAGAGTTATTCATTTGAGTCCTCCCAAGTATTCTACAGTTTTTGGCATAGTGGGAAAAAATAGAAATGTATGATGCTAGCTCTTAAACAGTGTAAACATTATTTTTTTTTACAAGAAAAATAAACATGTATCTAAAGTCAGAAACACTGATGCTTTTCCAAGCGTTTTCAGCCTAATTTAAACTAGAATGTACAGTATAAACATATCTCCTGAGCTTTATTTACTTGTATACAGCTTTAGTACCTGACTGCAAACATATTCAATAATTAAGGATAATCTTTGTTAAAATGAGGTGTTCAGCAGTGAGATGAAAGATAATGCATGTGGTGTCTTTTTCGCTAAAAATCATCAAGATTCAAGTACAGAACATGTATTGGTTAAAAAGTAGGTCATGGTGTTGAGTTTCCTCATTTGCAGCATACTAAGTGTTTCACCCCCAGTATGTAAATAGGAATATAAAATAGCTTTAAGTAGCTTCAGAAAACTATTTATGTCTGTTACCGAAAATCAAAATTAGCTTCAGAAAACTCTAAAGATTAATTATATATGGAGCAGCTGAATGAACCTGGAACAAACTTTAAAGACATTTTGAATACTATATTTTTCACCCTATAAGTCAAAGTTTTTTTGCATAATTTATATGTCCTGCAACTTATACACCGAAGTGACATATTTATGGACCCCCGTCCCCCCCCCCCCCATATTTATAAACCAATTTTTGGCTGAGATATGACCATTTTCATTCATTCTGACAGAAAATATTGAACACTACCATTTTCAGCCGCTAGATAGCAGTGGAGCAGTATGGAATGCCATTGTATCAAGTAATAGGTAAAAGTGGCTATTAATGACACAGTCCGCTTGCCATAGCCTGCCACCATGGTCTGCCTGGAGCAACCGTCCAATCAGCTTCATTTTGCTGCCCTGGCTTAATACAGCTGATTTGACTGTCAAAGTGCATTATTAAGCAAAAGTTAAACTGAGACACACCTTTGCAATGATTTCAAGCAAATAAATAATTGTTTTTAACAGTTAATCTTGTTAAATTCTTGTTAAAGTCCTCCCATGCATGCTCCTAGAGCGGCCTTTTAGCAGCCAATCGATATTTGGCACAACACTGGACCACATTTTTGGGTTCGGTCCTCATTTCTGGGTTTTCAGCAGCGACGCGTAACAAGTGCAAGTGCAATGCGTCAGCAATGATGCGTAATAGATGTAACGTATACGGCGAAGAGACGTATTTATGGATTTTTCCACTTTATTAGACATATTTGGACTGATGCGACTTATATGGTGGAGCGACGTTTACAGCAGAAAATGCATTATATAAAGCAGGACATGAGGGATTTTCATAGTATTACCATAAAATGCACCTTTTGTATGCAAGTACTCCAGTAAGAATTCTAGAAACTTTTATTTTGGATAGCTCTCGAAGTGTTACTGGTAGTTCACCTGCTTTTCTATGTTTTACTGTAAGCTAGCAGTTGTTAATTTAGCATCTTTTCACACCAGCTGTTGAATATATTAGCATTCTGACATTCTGACAGGTATATATGCATTTTAAAAAAGGTTTTGATTTAGAAGGTTTGCTTCGTGGTTCATTTCAAACAAAAGTGCCACAGCTTTCTTAGTGAAAAGTTCCTGAAACAACCTCTGAACAACAGGTGTTTGTCCCTTTAGCTGTCAGAGAGTAGCCAGGGACTCACAACACATGCTTTAGCGGTGTTGTTTGGACCCACACATCATTCCCACCACCAACATCAATGTTATAATCAGCAACCAAGGCACTGTTTGCTTGGTAAAACTCGTCAGTGACAGCTCTTGTGTGTCAGATAAAGTTCAGATGAGAGACCACTGAAGTGTCTGGGAGTCGAGACAAGACACAAGAAGTATGCTTT
The DNA here is from genome assembly GCA_031762415.1 of Simpsonichthys santanae. Taxonomy (NCBI): domain Eukaryota; kingdom Metazoa; phylum Chordata; class Actinopteri; order Cyprinodontiformes; family Rivulidae; genus Simpsonichthys; species Simpsonichthys santanae. The sequence goes on along the minus strand of JARVLU010000952.1, from coordinate 11,509,098 downwards.
TGTTTTTGTGGAGGTTTGGGAAAGTTGTGATGGGCAACTCATCACTTTCAAATCACCCACTGCATTTTGGAAAACACACTGATGCAGGATGAAGTAATCTCTGCTCTGCCTGGTCCATCCCTGACTCCCAAACGTATTTGATAGAGAGTTACCTTTGTATTTATTTATCATCTGCTTGTTTGGCTTTGATGAGACTTCGGGGCAGCTGTGGCTGAGTGGTTAGAGCACTCATCCTCCAATGGGAGAGTTGAGGATTCAATTCCACCAGCAGTCATTTGTTGAAGTGTCCCTGGGCAAGACACAGAACCCCTCATTGCCTCAGATGTGTGTCCCATGGGTGTATGAAGGTGATCTAAAAGCACTGATTAGTCTCTACAGAATGATTTGTTCAGATTATATAGAGCTCTGGTAGAGTGCTGTATGAGTGTATGTATGGAGGTAAATGAAGGCACAGATTGTATTGTAAAGAGCTTTGAGTATCTGGATTAGTTAGAAAGGTGCAATATAAGTAGATTTAAGTACTTTTTTTAAATACTATTTTATTTTCACTTGTTATTCTCAATTTGTATGCATCATTTATGATTGTCTATTGTTGTAGTTGTTGTCCACTGTTATCACTCTTTGTTAAAATTCAGATCTCTCTTGTAAATAAGTCCCCGAGGCTCAATGGTATTAACCTGTATGAATAAAGGGTTGAATGAAAAAAAAATCCATTTACCATTTTCTTTCTGTCTTTTGCTCAGAAGTAACTCCTTTATTTGCTGCTGTGGTCATCCTGATGTGAATACACATACCAGGTCAAGGAAGTACCTCTTCTAAAGGTAAGGTAAGGCATACTTTGTTTCCTCAGCACGATATGATGCAGGTTGCTTAGATTTCTGTGTGCAACATTAAAGCTCTCTGCATTGCTTTGGTTTCTTGTAAATAAACACAATTTTATTCCTATTTGACATTCGTTTCACATGCAGGTTGGCTCAGTTTGTAAAGCTGCTTCCGCCCGTATGTATGTATGTATGTATGTATGTATGTATGTATGTATGGATGTATGGATGTATGGATGGATGGATGGATGTATGTATGTATGTATGTATGTATGTATGTATGTATGTATGTATGTATGTATGTATGTA
>JARVLU010000952.1:11494382-11504748 GCA_031762415.1 Simpsonichthys santanae | reverse complement strand
GTGGGGCAGCACAGTAGCACAGTTTGCAGAGCTACCGCCTCTCAGTGAGAAGGTCTCCAGACCAAATCTCGGCCTCGACCTCCCAGAAGGGTGGAGTTTGAATGTTCTCTCCGTGCATGTGTGGGTTTTCTCCGGGTACTCCAGTTTCCTCCCACAAACCAAAAACACGCATGTTAGGTTTATTGGTAGCTCTAAATTTTCCCTAGGTGTGAGTGAGAGAGTGAATGGTTGTTTGTCTCTGTTTCTATGTGGCCCTGTGATGAACTAGATACCTGCCATGGGTGTCCTCCGCCTCTCACACAATGATGCTGAATATGGGTACCAGAGACTTCTGTGATCCGAAAAGGAAGACGCGGGTAAAATATAATGAATGGATGGATACTTGTGTGTTGTCAGTGGTAGCTTGGTGGTCAGTGGTTTAATAATCTTGAGCCCTAGTTGCAGGAATGGCATTGCCAAATGTTTTGTGTGAATCCACCCACTGTGGAAACCCCTGCAGAAAGGGAGCATCTGAAAGAAAAGTAACGTCAAATGGACTGTAAACCAAAAGGGTCATATAAAAGCTCCAATATCATTTAGGAAGTGTCAAATTTTAAATAGAATATGAGTTGAATGATTAGCATTTTAATGATATTGCAATGGAAGGAGTCAGATGTTGTGAATATATAAATGAACATACTGTACTTCTAATTAAATTTAGATCCAGATACTACACTTGTCATCCAGTAAAGTCCAATACTGTAGAACATAAAGGAGTCAAGGTGATACGATTGGCTATTTTCACACCTTTTCTTGTTGGCGGCAAAAAAAACAAAAAAAAAAAAAAACAGCAGAGATTCTTCTGCCTGGAGACTAAACCATTGCACTACTGAAATGAAATTACCATTGGCAATGACTGTCCAACCTTGGTGCAGTCACTTTTGCCTCAATTCCTAAAACATCTTATTTGCCACTGAGGTGAGTTCCACTGTGACAATTTGCTGTTGGGCCTTAGTAATGCAATGCAGGTGGACAGGAGTGACCTTTACCCTCTTCCAGTGCTTCCCACAAGCCAAAGAGGCGCTCCTGTCATGTCTGGGTCAACTCTACTTTCAAGCAGACAGCTCTTCAAATCGTGGGGACTGTAGTAACCTCTGAGCCAACCCCGTGCCAAGAAAAGAGCATTGATACTTTCCATTTCTTGCAATTACTGCCTAGAACACAACACAACACAGCTCATTCAACTGCAGGAGCTGCAAGTGGAGAGAGAGGTGAAAACAAAGAGGTGTCCATGTACCACTGACACTTTTGGCCAATTACTCAAGGCTATGGTCTGCAACTGGCTGTCTACAAGTTGGAAAATGGGTCTGAAGCGAAAGATCACTGAGCTTTGTATGTTCAATTCTACTTCCATGCATTCACTGATCATTGGTTAAAGAGTAAGCATGAAATTCAAAGTAAATTTAAGTGTATAAATGATTTGTACACGTCTCTTTTTTGAATCATTACCTATTTTTATTGCATTTTTATTGCAATGTTTGAATGGATTTTTTACAACACATAAGCTTATAATGTATTAATTTCTGTAAACGCACTTTTAATATCCCCTAACTTGTACACTTAAAAAATAATGTGTAGAAGAACAAAGTTCATGCGCAATGATCCAGGTATTAAAATCCAACAATGTTCAATCAGGTCATCTGGACAGTTTCTTTTTCTGCTGAGATGTTTTGTCCTTCATCCAAAGGACTTCTTCAATCTGAGGAGCCATCAAACAAAACTGATCCCCACAGACAGCAGACTCCATAGTGGGGAAAAAAAAAACACTCCAGAAAGAAACCATCCAGATGAACTGACTGAGCATTGTTGGATTTTATACCTGGATTATTGAATATGAACTTTGGAGTTTTGAACCATTTTGGCATGAGTGTCTCAGAGGAGTTGACGGGGGAGAGGGCAGGCCCTGGAGGCCATCTTAGCACCAGCAAACTGTTTTTTTTTTCCACTATGGAATATGCTGTTTGTGGGAATCAGTTTTGTTTGGTGGCTCCTCAGATTGAAGAAGTCCTTTGGATGAAGGACGAAACGTCTCAGCAAATAAAGAAACCATCCAGATGACCTGACTGAACATTGTTGGAATGTGTAGAAGAGCATTCTTGCTTCTAAAAACGTGTTACTTCTTGTTGCAGTTGCTGCTGCATCTTCATTTTCCTACGATAAAGTATGTACAGGCATGACTATTGTAGATTTTTAAAAAGTGGTCAATAATGACTGACTAAAATCAGCAGCCATATACTGTATTAATCTATTGATACATTAAGAATACCTTTTACTTGCTCTTATAAGAAATACAATTTCACCATGGATGGAGATGTGAATTAGCTATAGCTATATACTGGTACTCTTTGTGCAACGCATTAGTCACAGACTTGTTCCGTTCTATGTTTGTGTTCGTCCCTGTCAAATTTGACAAAACATGCTCTATATGTAAAATCTAGTATACAGTAATCAAGTGTAAAGCTATGACTTCATAAAATATTTTATTATTACTCACTTTACCTGCCTTATGCTCAGTTAAGTAAAATGTATAACTTGACTTGCCCTTTGCTAAATAGCTGCTAATTGTTTTCTGTTAATGACCTGTTTGTTTGTTTTTTCTCTAAAGACAAATTATTGTGACGTTAATGAGATATTGATGCTAAAAGTTGAACCTTCCATTCAAAAGTACAATTTGTCTATTGCAATTTAGCGTTGATAAAATATGATCCTCAAATAAAACTTTATGCTTCAAGGTCAAGGCCATTTTTGAGTTCAAAAGTTCAAAGGGTTATTTTTAAAATAATGATGATATATTGAGGATTATTAAATTTAAGTCATTGTTTAAAATAAATGTGGATATATCTTTGAAATGTCAGATGAATAGTCTGGGAGAGTGAAAGAAACAAGTGAAATGTAGCCAAAGCCCAAAACTCATTACCTCTTCCTTTCACTGTTTCCACCTTACCCCCTATGTTCTTTTGAATTAACTTTCAAGGACACAGAGTTTCAGCAAATATTTCATTTCCCAAGATGGCCATCACTCAAGCCATCACTCGAACAACTCAAATCCGTCTTTTGTGACGGAAGAAGAGGAAAGATATAGGGTATATAGAAAGTGGAAGATGACTGAGATTACTTTTTTGCTATTTTTGAGTGTCAATATCTGAAGAAAGAAGTTAGGAAAAGTAAAGATTGGCACCTTTCAGATTTCTCGGATGTGAGTGAACAATGCAATTTTAAACACCTGTCTGGTGTAAAAAAGTATGAAATTGAACTTTTGTCATTATTTATTTAAACTACAGTTTTGCACATAATTTAAAAAGGGTTAGCATCTTTCATACACAAAGAATAGACCAAATATTTAGATAAAAAAAAACAACTTGTGGAAGCGTCTTTGTTTTTGCTTCCTTCAAATGTATCCATTTTTATTTTGACTAGTTTGTCCATAAATCATTTGATGATATGAATAATATAGCAGTTCTTCTGCCATATGAGGTCTTTCAAAGAGAGTTTATTTTTAAACTCAGAGCTAGTGCTTACTCTGGTTTTCCATGTCTAGAATACAAATAAAGAATACAGCAGCACACATAATCAATGTTTCCTTTTCTCTACACATGTTGGATTCTTTGTGAACAAAAGAAACATTTTATGAGCTTTTTAACAAAGTTTTGAAAAAGTTGTGCTTCTATAAAATAAATATTCTTGTTATTTGGGTTTATTTTTAGTTGTAGCTGCTGGTGAAGATTCTCAGTCATCCAGGTCATGATAAATAATTAAAAAAAAAGGTTACAAAAATGACTGGACATCTATTCTGAGGCTGAAGACGTTTCATTTTCCATCTGGGAGGCTTTATCAATTCAAAAATTGGAGTGTGTTGAGTTCCAAGCTTTATACATTTACATGCTAGGCCTGGTCATGTTCACATGCAGATTAGACTTGAACTATTCACCCCACACAAATGAGGCTTTTTAGTTAGGCTTTTTATCTGACTGGCTCATGAGAGAGATGTTTTGGTCACCTTCATGAAGGTTTGAGTTGGAGTGGAGTTGACCGGGAAACAAACCTAAATGCTGCATTGCATGTTTTTGAATATTTCAATCTGAGACCTCCTCCTCTGTTTAAAGTGTTTTTGTTTTTTTCTTCTTTGGCAGAAATGGCTTCCTTCACCCGCCCCTTCCTTTCTGTCTTTGTGGAGACGTGTCTGGCTCATTGGTGTAATGATCTAATACTAGAAAGTTTGTTTTAGTGGGTGGTGATGAGAGTCAAACAGAAGGATCTGATCGCCTGTAAACTTCAATGTTGAGGCTCCCATCTCTTTTTCCGCTGAACGCTTCTATTTCTTTCACATAAATGTTGACTTATACCATTCACATATCTGAACCAGTGGCTAGGTGTTGTTCCCTTGAAAGAATCCAGGGCTCTCCGTTCCTTTTCCTCCATGTAGAGATTGGCCACATTTGGTGACACTGGAGATCCCATGGCATAACCACGTTTCTGTAGAAACTGCCATTGAGTTTGAAATAAGTGGTGAAAAGACAAAGGTACAGCAAGGTGCACATCTGGCCCGGGGTGAAATTGGTCCTGTTCTCCAGGTCATTATGTTGTTGAAGACATTTCCTGATGGTTTCTCTCACCTCTGGTGTGGGTGTACAGATGGAAAAAAAAAGAAATGACATCAGAAGATACAAGTTTCTCCTGGCACTATCTTCAAATGTTTAACTTGGTTTGCAAAGTGTATGGAGTTCTCTGTGTGATGTGGTGTGTTACCCACAAGAGGAGTTAAGATATCAGCAAGATGTTTTGCAATATTATCTCTCATAGTTTATGCTGTTGACGATGGGTCTGAGCAGTGTTCCTTTATTGTGGATTTTGGGACGTCCATATAAGCATGGAATGGTTTTGCCTGGATATAATCGGTGGTAAACTGAATGATTGATTACCTTATCACTTTCAAGTTGTTGGAAGCAGTAGGAGGTAGCTAGCTTGTTTTTTTATGTGCTAATTGGGTCCCTCTTCAAGGTTACGTACTATGTTGGAGAAACTAATCAACCTTTCCACAGACTCATGGCTCAACAGCGGAGCACTAGCTCTTCGGGACAAGACTCAGCGGTCAACCTCAAGGATAAGGAACAATCTTTTAAGGATCAAAATGTTCCTAGCTTAACAAGCGCGAGTAGTTCCAGTCTAATCTGCACGTGAATCTAAAGGTGTTTTCACACCTGATATTCTGGTAGACTCGGTTCTAATGGGGACCAATATTCATAACATATGTTTACATTTCAGCAGGTGTGGTTTGACTTTCTAGGCAAATGGACTAGAGTTCCATTAAAGTGGACTAAATAGGGCTGGTGTGAATGCATCCTCAATACACAACCAACCCTCTCATGCAGTTGTATAAAGCTTGGAACTCCACACACCCCAGACATTTTGGAATATTGATAAAGCCTCCCAGATGGGAAGCGAAACATCTTCAGCTTCGGAATAGACATCCAGTTTTATTTTTTTAATCTTGTTGTGTACTGTATTTAGTTGAAGTTGGCATAAAAACAGCATGCAAGACTTAAAAAATAAAAGCTGCTGGTAAAAAAAAGGAAAGCTGTTGAATATTGTTAAACTTTAGGAAGGCTAACTCTAAGGTTGTATGTGTGTGTTTGTTTCATTGTGCACGAGTTCAGTGGGTGGAGGTGGGGACTTTGAGGACAAGGATCTAGAGGTCAGTGTCTTACTAGCAATGCTTTCACCATGTTGAAACAACTGGCAGAAGGTCAGGTTACCCCCAACAGGATATAAAAGCAGAGTGCAGTGCATCAGTCTGCCTTTGTTCCTCTAACAAACATGGGCTCTTGCTTCTGGTGCTGCTGGTTCATTGTCCCCAGGGCCTCAATGGGTCACAAGCTTTCTGAGGATGGGGGGCGGGGGCTTGTCAAACTGCTTTCCAAAGGTCGGTGTCTTCGTCTGTCATACCCCTAAGCTATCAATGGGAAACAACTGTTGCTCCGTTATCGCAATACAGGGATATTAAAGCTATTTATCTAGCCGCTCTTCCTCTGCAGAGACAGCTTGGAGGGGCTCTGATGCATGCTTAATACACTAATCACACATTCTCTGTAGGACCCCTATTGGCTGCACTAATCGCTTTCTCACACATTCTCTTTTTCTCATAACTTTGATAACCCATGCCATGCAAACACAAACTGACAAACAGTGCACTCACAAAACTACTGACATCTCCAGCACAAATACATCACTGTGTGTCTGTGCTGTCTTCTATTGTCTTTTAAACAATAACACACTCAGATGAATCTGACAGTGGTGTAGCCTTAGGGGACTTGTTTACTTTTCAGATGCAGACAGCTTCTTACTTTGGCCATGTTCCCTGCATCTTCACACAATTTATTTTACCATTTTTATTGTCTATGCACATCTATCTGTTAACCTAATATCACATTGGTTAAATGTGAGCATGTGGTTGCTGACATTATGCATCTTCTAATGGGGTTGCAAATGCAACAGACTTTATACTAATGTGTAGGTCTGGAAAGTTTACGATGTGTTTATTTACTGTCATTGTTTCATCTGGCATTCTGTGAAAGAATGCAGCTACTATTTAGAGCAGAATTTTAGGCTTTGTTCATCATTTGATAAATAACAGTTGAAGCCATTTTGGCCAAACTTTGAAATTAACATTACACAAAATCTCATGTGAGATTGAACTTCTTTACATGATCTGTTAGAGCTTGGAATCTGTGTTAAGGATGACCATGAGCTAGTACCTCACTAACACCTCCAGTATACTCGGGCGTACGTCAGTCCACGGAGGTCCGCGCGTACCGGATTAGAGTCGAAGCAGACGCCCACAGGGCATTTTCGTGCAAAGCTAAATTTTTACGACTGCGTACGCACAATAAACTGCCCGGCTACGGACTGTTTTGTATGTGACATCAATGTATTAAATCTTGCTTCTTCATCCCTGATCTAGTTTAATGGCCTTTTCTTTCTCCGTTTGTTTTTTGTTTGTTTGTTTGTTTGTTTGTTTTTTGCTAAAAGGCAAGCAATCTCTTCCTCCTCCTCCATTGACCCCATGACTGAAATGGTGAAAACGAAGGAATTTGTCACGAGCAAATTAAAATCAGGTCCAGTGTGGCTGCAGGAGGGTCTGGAGATTTTCTTGTGGGCTGGTCTGATGTGTGGGCTGCAGGGCCAGCACTTCCAGTTTTTTTTTCTTTTTTAGAACTTTTTATTAACAACACGGAACACCGCTACGGCTGGGGTTGCCAGCTCTCGTTTTAGTTTTTTTTTGTGACCTGTCAATCCAGTAGGCATGTCAGCAAATGGCCAATCAGCGAACTCAATTGTCCCAATGGTAAATGCCCCTTGCCTGCGGAGCTGACTGCAGCCGCTCGGGGTGGATGCTTGAGTATGAAGTCTCAACCCTCTGCAGACAATGCACGTCGAGTCTGCGCAGGAAAAGTTCCGTGCGAGTATACTGGAGCCTTAACTCAATATCTGTGAAAATGGCTGAGTTTTGACCTTTTCTGTGTAAGTTTAGTTTGATTAGCTGTGATTGCTGTCTTGAGTTGGGTAGGCTCCAACAGTTTTCTTTCACTTATAGATGTATTGCTATCTCAACATTTTACAAAAACTAATGGTTTATGAGATATTTTGACAAACTGTGTTGACTTCAAGACTTTTAAACACATATCTTGTAGTGCTCAGAGTATTGGATGGGATCATTTCAATTCAATTCACATCAGATTACAGTATTGATATAGCGCCAAGTCAACAGAAGTTATCTCGGGGCACTGAACAAATTAATTTACATACATAAAAAAATCAATTAGTAACATTATTAATCTAAGGCAGAGTAAGGATCAGTCTATGCTAATAACTCTCATGTTGCACTGGGGTCAAAATAACCCATGTGGCCTCAGTCCTAAAACAGACCATTCTGACCCAAGGGCAGTAGGATGTTAAACACTCCAAATATTAACTTCATACAATTAAAGTTGACAGAGTTATAAAGCCAGTTCTGTGTTTTCTGCTCAATTGGCTATGGTGGCCGTCTTGAATTGGGCAAACTTCAAAAGGGAATCAGCTGTAGATGCTTATAAAATGATCAGTTTGTAAATGTTTTATTGAAATCTGTTCTGAGATTTATGAAATGCTTTAACGGTACAGTCAAATAAGCACACCCGCACATGTGCATGAGCAAAGACATTATCGCTCCAATGGGGGATACCGGTAACGACAGCTTCCTGACGCCTAAAGGGATGTGCTCAGATTAGTTTGCCAGAAATGTATTTGAAACTGAAAAGTAAAAAAAAAAAAAAAACACAGAAAAGCATTCAAAACAATGGCTTGGAAGTGATAAATGAAACAATGTAAAGCATTTAAACAAGCCTATTTACATGTTGGATTTCATTGTATCTTTCCTGATTGCAAGCTACCTGGAACACATTAGAGATGAAAAAGCAAATGTCTTTCTCATCTAATGATGTCTAAACAAACTGTGAATACAATTGTATCTGAAAAGCACATGACTAAACTAATCCACAATGCATACAGAACACCACAGTGATTGTTATATATTCTATCTTGGTACCAAGATTGATAGGTTAAAACAGAAAATAACATCTATGACATCTTTTGCCACATTTCTCAACCTTATTCCAAACTGAATGAAAGGACCAAAATGTAGTAAAGAAACCATAATTATCCCATTCTTTATGCCTTGACATTGTTTCCTGGGGTCTTAATAAAACTTCTTGGAGGTGCTTTGGTCTAAATGTAATAGCTACCTAAGTACATGTTGACACAAAACACTCTTGAGTGATAGTAATGGCATGTCAGGTGCAGTGGAAAGATGCTGTCCTTTAATCATCTCTCAATTGAACTTGATTGTCCTGACGCTCAGGATGTAGCAAATGGCAGCTTGATGGATCAATTGCCGTAGCAATTTTCATCTAAAGCTGTTCATAGTGGCAATTACAAATCAATAGTTTTTAATGACTGATGGGGTGAAAGAGTTCTAGCTCATTCGGGTTCTTACAGAATCTGACAGAGTGATAGTTGACAGCTAACAAACATGTTTTCCATTTATATTATTTGGTAGAGACGTTAAATAAAAAAATTTTTTTCAAATAAAATATAAATTTTAAATAACAGAAAATTAACAAGTTTAAGTTATGAAGACATTATTTATATTTAGTACCTTTAACATGGCAAAGCTCTGACCTATGCAGTAAGCAGCTACATTAAATAAAGACACACAAGCAGGTGTAGGGTGGTTTGGTGCATGGTCAGCTTTTAAGACTTTGTGTATAATATGCCATTTCTCTGTCAGCGTTATGGATTTAAAAAGGAGCTTGCCATGTAAAAATGAAGCACCGTAATGAGATTTTTACTAGTCCCTCTCCGTCTCTGAACTCTATACTAAACTGTTGCAGTTGGTCTGGTCATGCATGCATGTTAGTACCCGCCATGCAGTCAAAACCATGACCAAGTTAAATGCTTATCTTCGCCAAAAAAACAAAAACAAAAAGAAACTAGAATAAAAATAATAAAATAGCACTTTTTCCTTAAATTTTTTGAATAGGGCCAATATCAACCTTGCTTTGCTTTGGAGTTTCAGACACTGAGAATAATGAGTTGAAGGACTGTAAGTTTGATTTTATATATTTTTGTGCTAAACTGTGACCATATTTTTTTTTCAAACTATTTAATTGGACCTTGAAGACAGTAAAAAAAAAAGAGAATTGCTACAAAGCCATATTTTTTCTTTTCCTTGTGCTACCAAACATCTGTATTGAATATATGTTAACAATAGAGGGATACTTTTGTGTCTATGGCAGGATTTCATGTGTTTAAGCTGCCAGTCAAGTCTTATTTGTACTGTTGATACAGTTAGCAATTGGTAAGATACAACAATGTACACTATTGTTTTTTTTTTTTTTTTTTTTTTTTTTTTTTTTTTTTTTTTTTTTTTTTTTTTTTTTTGAAAGAACTGATTGGCATATCCTGATCATTACCTGGCACAAACACACTACATACATCTTGAAGGTGAACAAATGAGCTTATATTGCCAGTTAACTGCTGACACTGGTGCTGCTGGGGTGTTTGCAACCTGAGTGTGCAGTGTTCCTTTTTATTTGACAACATTTCTGCTTGCTACAGTACTCCTATAAACTGTTTAGGGGGAAAAAATGGCATAACCGCCTCAAGCTGCAGGGGTGTAGTTCCTCCTGCATTTCTCAGCTATTTTCCTGTTAAACCCTGTTCTTGATATTTATTTATTTATTTTTTTTTGTTTGTCCCCAATGGGCATAATGATGTAAGCCCTTATATTGAA
>JARVLU010000952.1:11453484-11465766 GCA_031762415.1 Simpsonichthys santanae | reverse complement strand
AAAAGGCAACGTACGGCACGATGACGTCACGATGACGTCACTGGGGGCGGTGCCGTAAGTGCGGAACGCCGTAAGTAGAGACCGCTGTAGGTCGAGGACAACCTGTATATGTTATGTATGTATGTATGTATGTATGTATAAATAAAAGTATTTAAAACCCTTCCCACACTCTTGCAATATTCTAAACAATATTTCTAAACTCAACGCTCTAAAAGAGCGCACAACGTCATGATTTCAGCTGTCTGCCACCTGTCAGCGCCCTCGGCCACGCCCACTTCACCACTGCAGAGTGGAAATATTAGATGCTGCAGGAAGGAGCTTCTCCCACAGATGTGGGCTGCACACAGCTGCAGCAGGTGCTAAATTTTAAATAGTTTATTTTAAATAAAAATGCCATTCCAATCATGCAGCTCATCCATAAGTCAGCCATTATGTGTCATTTCCAATCTTACTTTGAAACATCGCGACAGAGCAAGTCCGTGTAAAACGATCAGCGAAGTAGCGAGGCACTACTGTATATATAATGACGCCAAGTTGGCAGGCTGAAGAGAGACGGACTTGGAATACAAAAATAAGTACTTTTATTTACAGTGGGATATTTTGGCTGTGGGGGGAAGCAGAGAACAGGGTGAGTACTGGTGACTCGTGACTGGGCTTCACTTGTATATACTGTACTGTATTTGTAACCTGTTGTGATAATCTGTCCTTGCACATAAAACTGGTTAAAATCATCTACTGTTATCGGGTGTGGCTTCTTTGAGTACCGTAAGATAAATAGAATATTTTTATACAACATAATGTTGTCCAAGTTATTCAATTGGAGGTGGTTCGTTGTTGAAGCAGTTCTTAGGATTATTTGTTTGCAGGTCACGTTGGAGAGAGGGAGATACAAGGTACCAGTTTTGTCGCAGCTGCAGGAGGTAGAACCTGGAGAGTTGAGTATCGGCTTCGGATTGAGTATGCAGGGTCCTTAATGTGGGGGTGAGAGCTTGAAGACAGAGTCAGACAATTCAATACAAGATATGCAGTTGAATGTTGTTTTTTAATAACCTGCTGTGTGCTTGAAAACAAAACATTTTCTTTGTGTACAGAAAGTACTTAACACTAATAGCTCCGTGTCTGTGCAGCTCGGATTCATATTTGAAATAGTTTTGGTTGACCAACCAACCGAAAGATCCTCAGTACCATCTCTGGAGCTGCTAGCATGATTAAAAACAAAACCAGACCTAATTTTCTTTCCAAACTCCTTTATCCATTTCCCCTTGCTCGTGAAACAGTGTTTCTCTGCATGACTGGAGCAAAATTAATTCAGTATGAGTGAGACCTACTGAACATTAAGTTACAACTCCCACTTTTAATTTGATCAGAATATGATTTCCCCAATATGCTTTTCCACTAGAAATATGTTTCCAGCTCTTCTCATCACAAAGACTTCCTGGAGTTCACTGGTGAGTATAATCACTTGTGCACTCAGTGGAGATAAGCATCCAAGACGCCAAGTGACTTTCAGTGATTTCACAGTTTTTAATTGGATCCTATGGATAAGACAATTTGTTATCTCAACTTCGGGGGGTGTTTGTAACTTTAGGCAAAACTGTGTGATCAGATTTGAATGACATGAACTGTGTTGGCAATTTTTTTTTGCAGAATGATGTTTCCATACAAATTACCTTCGGACTTAGAGGACAGGCTGAAAATAACTAAATCGGAAGTAAAAACAAAATCATAGACCTTAAACAGTGGACTGGAAACAGAAAAGTGTCTTTAAGTAATAAAAGGTAAAAATTACACATATGTTTATGAACACAAATTTGAACTGATGCACCAACAATGAAACATTTAATGACACGTATAGAAGCAGACGGCACAGCAGTAGTGGGACACACCACGAACAATGCTGAGTCCAAATTCAGAGAGGAGGTGGTGCAGAGACAATAATCTCTGCATCATTGTGAAGAAAACCAAGGAGATGTTGGTGGGTTTCAGAAGGGACAAGGATCCTCTTCCTCCACTACACATCGGAGGAGCAGCTGTGGAGGCGATCTCCTGCTACAGGTACCTGGGTGTGCATATAATCCAGTGACCTCACCTGGAGAGCCAACACTTCCTGTCTGGTCAAGAAGGCCCACCAACGTCTCTACTGCACATGCATCACCGTGTGGCATGGCAAGTGTGGCATGGCAACTGCAGTGCTGCTGAGAGGATGGCTCTGCAGAGGGTGGTTAAGGTTGCACAGAAGACTGTGGGGAGCAGCCTTCCCATCACCTCGGACCTCTACACATCACGATGCAGGAGGAGGGCGCTCCGCATCATGAAGGACTCCACTCATCCTGCACAGTCTGTTCCAGCCCCTCCCCTCAAGCAGGCAGCTGAGGAGCATTCAGTGCAAGCCCACCAGGCTCAGAAACAGTTTCTTCCCTGCAGATGTCAGACTGCTGAACTCGAGCTGCACTTAATTCAGCTTCATCTTGAATTTTTGAACTTTATTATATATATATATATATATACAGTATTGTATTTATTTAAAACTGTTATCTGGGACCTGAGTCAGAATTTTGTACCATAAACATGCAAACGTAAGCTGGTATGATAATAATAAAAAAATCCTTGATTCCTTGAAAACAATTTGTGAATTGAATGTTTAATTGAACGTTAATTAAAATTAACATTTCAAAAAGTTACTAAAGTTACTGTGAAATGATCAAAAATCACATTTTTGCTTCTATTTTGCTCTCATTCTATTGAATTGCAAAAATGGTCATCACGTGGTTTTGAAGTTTTGAAAATAACAAAGAAAAGTTTGTCATACAAGTCAATTACAATGTTTGCCTTATTCCCTCCTCGAAACAAGATCATTACAAACCATTCACCATGTTAGTGGTTAACCTGGGAGTGCTTATGGCAGATGTTTAATGTTTATTGGATGGCTCAAGGGTATGAGTTGTCACTGCTGAAGGTCTTTCATTTAGTTAATGTGTAAGGAATCAACAGATGAACTGCATCAAAGCTAAAAAAAACCTTTGAAATGGCTTATTGATCTTTTACTCTCCCCACCTCTCTGTGTTGAGAAGGGATAACCAGATATTATTCACTGTCTTTGGTCAGGCTCAACAGAATCACTTGTGCACACAAAAAAATGAAATGCATAAATCGGCTCATGTACATATATTGGCTGAAGAAGTGGGATCTGAATGCAGTGGGCTGTGAGGATGGGTAATGGAGGACAGTATGTGTCCTGGGATCGCCATATACAGATTCTACATTGCGAGGGCGATGAGACCTGAAGGGTGACAGAGAGATGGAGGCATTGACGTAGAGCGCTGCCGTGGCCCAATGCTCTGTTAGGCGCCTAATGGAGAGATGGCAAAAAAACAGCAAGCACTCTGGGGCCCACTGCTCACAAAGGAAGAGTGAAACACAAGCTCGCAGACAGCGGAGACGTCAGGTGCTAAAGGCAAGAGTAGAACGTTTTCTAGTTCACAAAATCTCTTGACATTTTATTGAAAGCTTTTTTGAAAGTTAAAGAAAAGGGTTGTTCCAAAACACACTTTAACCTACAATGTATTTGTGTTCATTTAAATCTAAATAAATGTCAATGTTTTGTGTAATTTAGAAACTCTTGTATGGATCATATTGGATTTAGACAAACTGTAGCTTCACTTCATTGGTCGGTGTTGGACCACATTCACACTGGGATCATGGTGTATATGCATGTATATGCCCAAAATAATTATATTTGTATTATAATTTATTTGCAACTTATATCATATATTTTATGACAGTCTCACAAAACTTTTTTTTTTTTTTTTTTTTCACATTTAAACCCTGGTCTTTTTCATATGTGGTACTAAATCAGACCTGTGGTGAGAACAGGGAACAGGTGGAAGAGGACTAATAGAGGTGGAGGTACGCACTTGATAGAAAAGGAATGAAGGTTGGCCGTAGCGATGCAGAGTACATGAATGAGAGGGAGGCCGGTGGACCAGTGAGGCTACAAGGAGCAGAGGTCACAAAGGGGCAGAACTTTAACACAGTTCAAGGAAATGGGGAGTGTGGTAAAGAGGTGAAAAAGAGAGTCCAGGCAGGATGGAGTGAATAGAGAAAAGTTTCAGGAGTGATTTGTGACAAAAAAGGGTGTCAGCAAAGGTCAAAGAAATTGTTTACAAGACAATGAATGGTGAGACAGTTCTGTTGTGGGGTCTGGAGACAGACACTTTGACAAAAAGACAGGAGACAAAACTGGAAGTGGCAGAAATGGAGATGTTGAGGTTCTCCTTAGGAGTGACAAGAATGGGTAAGATTAGGAATAAGATCATCAGAGGTACAGCACAGGTTGAACAACTGGGAGATAAAGTTAGGGAGGTCAGACTGAGATGGTTTGGACATGTCCAGAGGAGGGACAGTGGGTATATTGGTAGAAGGCTGTTAGAAATGCAGCCGCCAGGAAAAAGACAAAGAGGAGATACATGAATCCAGTTAGAGAGGATATGGAGGTTGGAGTGAGGACAGAGGATGCAGAGGACAGAGTTAGGTGGAGGAGGATGACTCATTGTGGCAACCTCTGAAGAGGGAAAAGCTAAAAAAAAAAAAAAATAAAAAAAATAAAAAAAATAATAATAATAATATATTTTCTTCTTCTCTTGACTGCTCACTTCTTCAGGGGTCGCCACAGCGAACTAAGTCGCACAAAGACTTTACACCAGTAGAGAGCTGCTATCTTGGGCACCTGGGGGAGTAGATGATGGAGGTTAAGGGCCTTGCTCAAGGGCCCAGGGTGGGTCAAATGTGGGTGAAGGCAGGTATAGGTGCTTCACCAATCCCACCAACATTTTGATGTTATCGGTACCGGGGAGTTGAATCAGCAATCTTCAATCACAGGCCCACCTTCTCTAACATCTGCAAAACCACTCCAATAATAATAATAATAATAATAATAATAATAATAATAATAATAATAATAATAATAATAATATTAAGAAGAAGAAGAAGAAAACTGGATACATGATGAATCTGACTTTTTTAAAAACTGACCTCATTCTGAACAGATGTTGCTTTGTATCCAACTTTTATGTCAGTGAGGTAGGAGTATTCAAATGGATCCCAGCTACTATGTATATCAAACATGCATTTTAAATATTGTACAATGTATAAGCAAATGCTTGGTAAATTTTTAAATCTGGAGAAAAAATACAGTGGGATTTTTTTTAAATTTCTTTATTCTTTTAATTGGTTTTTTTTTTTTTTTTTTTTTTTTTTTTCTATGTAAAATGAAAATTTTCTAATTTCATGACTCTACCTAGGGCTGTTGAAATCATATTTAATTGGAACAAAGTATTTAGACAAATTGTTCTGCATCAGTGGTGAATCTATGTTAGTACTGTAACCTCTTTTTTCAAACATTCCTACCCTGCAATAATCTGCAAGCAGCCAAAAAAAAAGTAAAAAAAAAAAAAAAAGGTGTTTTAAAAAGTTGTTCATCATTTAATTTAGCCTAACTGCTGTCAATAAAAATATGATGAAACTGTACTGATAAACTACAATGACATATTTTGGCTTCACTGTTTTTCATTAGGTGAGACTGATGTGCATTGAAAGCCTCACAAAGGTCTGCACACTTTACAAACATTTAAAATCTGAGCCAAAGTCCAGAACATTAATTTTTTAAGACCTTTGCAGTGCAGAACAAGTTACTGGGGAACAACTGAAATGAATAATGAAAACAGAGATGCTACACTCAGATGAGTGGAATATAATAACATATTGGTACCCAGAGGTATGAGATTGTTTTTAGGAATGCAGAAAAGTGTGTTTATTAACATTCAGTGCTTATAAAGTGCATGTAGACTGCACATTTAACATCAGATCATCAAATCGCTGCACTCTACATCCATGTGCACATTGAACATTTTATTTATCTCTGCACGCTACACATTTAAAATTTGATATTCACTGACAAACCGATTAAAGCAACTCAACAAGAACAGTCCTGAACAGTCAGAAAGAGTATGTCGCTGTTTCTAAGTACATTAATTATATGAAATGCATTATATTTATAATTATGTCAACTCTCATTGCTTTCCAGTTAAAGCTACCCGTCATCTGACAGATTTGCATTAAGGAGAAAAAAATAACTTTTTCAAACAACGTAAGACTGTGTTGAAAACCACAAGTAAATTCTCATTTTAACTATTTTCTTTGACAAACAATGTCACATGTCTGTGTCATTAATCAGTAGGGCTAGATAACTGGTAGATGCAAACATTTTTCTGTACTGTAGAGATGTTTATGAACAAATTGTTTTGTCATGTATTGCAATGGGCTCAAAATGATTTTCTAAGCTTTTCTAAGTAATTTCTGTGCAAAAGTTTGCAAAAAGTTTTGTCATAACTTCTTTGTTTCTAGTTCTTTTGTAAATGATGGGGTTATACTCAATCCTGACACTTCTCCTTGTAATCAAATCTCTACTGAATGAAGTCTCCTCCAGAACTCTCCTGCGTTTGTTAGTGAAGTTTCCAAAAGTAGAATGGGAGGCAGAGCTTTCAATTATCAGGCTCCTCTCTTGTGGAACCAACTTCCAATTTCTGTCCATGAAGCTGACACATCGTCTACTTTTAAGGCAAGGGTTAAGTTTGTCCTTTTTGGTCAATCCTATAGTTGGGGTTGGCTTGAGTTTCATGAGTTATCCCTTAGTCATGCTGCTATAGGCTTAGACTGCTAGAGGACAAATTGATCACACTTCCTCACTCTGCTACTGTCTTTACTTGCTCTACTCTGCCTGTTTATATTTGTAATTATCCATCCATCCATCCATCCATCCATTTTCTTACACTTACCCGGGGTCGGGTCACGCAGGAAAATTACCTTTTGACCCAAAATGGCCGACTTCCTGTTGGTTTTGGACAATTGTGCCAAGAGACTTTTTCATAGGTCCTGAGAAGATACCGATGTTCACCAAGTTTCAGAATTATTGGGCCAAAAGTGGCTTGGGGCTGAGGTTTTAAAAAATTCTAGGGGGCGCTGTGGAGGCTATTGGACAATCCCGGTATAATTTTAATTATTCATATCCTTTACATCTGTTTTTTTGTCTTTCCTCCAACAGAAAGTACATCTGGACCTGCCCTTCTGTCTGTTTCTTTCTCCTTCCTGTCATCAAAACATCAGCCAGTCGAGGCAGATGGCCGATGTCCTGGGCCTGGTTCTGTTGGACATTTCTTTCTGTTAAAAGGGAGTTTTTCCTTTCCACTGTTGCCATCATGCTCCCCCTGGATGGGAACTGTGACGAAGTGAAGATTCAATGTAAATGCTGGCTACTTTACGATCATAATGACCAATTTTCACAGCCCTTGTTTGCTGTTTCTAAGAAGTTTTTATTTTATTCTAAATAAAAATCATTTTAGAACCTTTTTCTATTCACTTATTTTCAATAAATAAAGATTCAAAACATTCACACATTTCACCGCTGATGTATTTTTAGAAAATGTCTCAAATGTTTTCCTAGAGGGCCTAATTTATTTTATAGTCTGAATCATTACTTAATTTTCCCCATTACTGGCATTTTGGCTGTTACTGTGTAGGTAGCACATGTACTTACAAGAGGGGATGGGTTCATTCAAAAGACAGGATGGAGTGATGTTAGTGAGCTGAAACCCCAGATAGACTCCACTATACTCTACTCAATAAGAAAAACCCTAAACGGATTTCACTGAGGGAACTGCTCAGGGAGGACTGAACAGATTGATGTATACACCACGTTCTGCATGTGGAACAGCAACACCAAAAGCATCTCATCAACAATTACAGCAGAGAGAGCAGAGAGTGAGATAAAGCTAGGGGAGGCACTGAGTTTCAGGATGATATTAGGTTTGGGTAATAGGAAAAATAGATCCACACAGCCTCATTCAGTCAGTTTCCAGCACAGTGTGTTGAGAATCCTTGGTTCTGTTTCATGAGTCTGTGCAATTCAAATCCTATCATTGTATTTCTGCGGATTCAGTATATTTCAAGGTCACTCATAGTCACCTGTAATTGATTATTACATGCAGGCAGTACCAGACTGATAAGCTCATTTCACCATCTTAACACAGAGCCTATTTGACAAGCACTACTGTCGACTGCAGACAAAGATGATGTAGACCGTTTGTAGCCACGACCAAAGCATTGTGGCAAACACTATCTACAATGCATTCTCATCCCTTTTAATGGAACACAACGATGACTGGAATTTTCACTCTTAAGTCAAAAACGAATTACAAATCATGCAAAGATTATGGTCAAAAGAGCCTTGTATGGTATAAAACGTAAGGCATTTAGCAGGCCAGAAAAATTAATCAAGGTTTTGTTTTGTTTTTTTGATAGTTGTATGCCAGATCCAACATAGAAAAAAAAAACAAAACACAATTCATTTCTGTACAAGTATGAGTCAAGAGTGAGAAAGGGGTTCTTTTTTTCTTTTACTTGGCTGCTAATCTGTGTAATCTAACAGTGTAGGACTCAATCACTGGAGGAGAATAGGTGTGAGACGAGCCACCTTACAATTCAAAAGGACACGCGGCTTCAGGAACACATCACAGGTACTATCCAATGCATATGGTGCAAAATAGCATTGGCTTCTGGGGGGCTTTGATAAGAAATCTCCCTCTCCTTTCTCCTCTTCACCACTGCTGCCTCACACACAGCGGGAGGCGTGTGGCTTGGCACAACTTTTGAAGTCTCACTTGGACACGAGGCAAAGGAAAGGGTTGCAGGTGTTGATTAGATGTCAGCTTCACTTTGAGAGATAAGTTGCTCTGTGAATAGGCCATTCTTGATTCTCAAGGACACAGGATGCATTTGAGAGACTGCCAAAGGTTTGCATTTATGCTGCCATTTACACACAAAAACAGCCATCAAGAGAGTGATACAGGGAAATAAACCACGTGCACAAAGTACTGTATTATAATGCACTGAGTTCTATGTAAAAGAGTTAAAAATCAAGCGTCAAATTTGATGTACTTTTACAATTCCATAACTATCAGGGGTGCTATGGTGGCACAGTTGTTACGAGTTCTCGCCTCATAGCAAGAAGGTCACAGGTTCACCTCACAACCTTTCTGTGTGGGGTTTCCATGATTCAAACGTGCATGTGAGGGTTTTCTCTGGGTTCTTTGAGTTCCTTCCATAGACAAAAACATACATTGAGTTAATTGCTAACTCTATAAGTTGTCTCTAGGTGAGAGTGAGAGTGCAAATGGTTTATCTCTTTTGTCTCTTATGTCCAAGATGTACCTTACCTCTTGCATAGTGACTGCTAGATATAGACACCATCTTTCTGCAACATGAAAAGGAGAAAGGGGTAAAAAAAAAAACAAATGGACGGATGAATGGAACATTTGTCAGATTATTCCTAATGGTGCAGCTCTTGTCAATCAGTGACGTCTGAGAGCATGATGATGATAGAGTGCACAATTCCAAAATAAATAAAGAAATCTGTCATATCACAATTGATAGAAAAATATTTGGAAATTTAACCCCAGTTTAAAATCTAGTAAATCAATTCAATAAATGTGTATTCATATACAAAGTATTTGTATATGATAAACAAGCAAAAATACTACGAGTTGCTTTAAAAAAACAACAATTTCTGCATTGAAAGTGTTTCCCAACGAACGCAACAGAAAATCACTTGAACGTCAACCTTCACATCCTGCAGAACGCTGTGGGGCGTGAGCCAAGTAGTCTGTCATTCAGTATGTAAAAACAATGCAGGTACAGATGATGCGGTTGCCAGGCAACACTACGTGATTATTTATTGAATAAAAAGAGGCAGGCTTGTGTAGATGGGGCTAGCTCATTACTCATAAATACAAGACATTTTTCATATTCTTTCTCAGCAGAGAGGCCATGTGATAGCAGTGCTCTTCTACTAGTCAACATGATGCGCTGCAGAACTGACAGAGCTCAAGGCTAGACTGAGAAGTTGTGAACAGGCTGGTGTATTTTGTTATCTGTAATGTAGCTGGTCTGTGCCTGTTGCTGAGTGGGTGGATTTACAGTTTTGTCTTTCCAACGCACTGTATATAATTAGGTAAAGCAGTCTTATATCTGATTACCACATCTTAATGGCAGAGAGAATCGTTCAAAGTGGCATTAGTGTTGTTGTTGCAGTTGACCCGAACAAACTGATAACAGCTTTTAATTGTTCCCACAGCTATAGCCATGGTAATTTAGTGCTGACTGAATCCTGCTAGTTCCATTTCTGAGCAGCAACATCACCCATGTCCCAAGTCTCTGCACTGCAACCACTTCAGAAGGAATGTAGGTCATCATATAAAGCCCACCTCCAACCCCCCTCCGGCTCAAACGCAACTGACATCTTTGAGGCAAGAGAAGTCTCAGGCTGCACACTAATCCTACCGGTCACACAGAGTTTCAAATTCAATCTCGGTTTTCTCATTATTGGTTTTGGAGATACTGAAACCCCGCATTGGTCAAGAGATAGTTCAGCTAATCTGATCAAGTACTGTAGTAAGGCCTGTAGAAATTAATGACTCCTGGATCCACAGGTGAGATATTTTTAATGGCTCACAGCAGGTGGTGTAAACATAGCAAGTGGCAAGAATAAAAAAGATGGAGGGTTAGGAGCAGGCTTTGTGAATGAAACTACTGCCATATGATGTGTTGGATGGTCAAATTACCATAATTGTTTTATTTGGTTCTTTATTAGGATATTGAACTGGCAATATAGATTTATAAACTTAAATAACAATAAGAAAAACAGCTGAAGGTAAGCACAGAAACCCAAATGTATGTTATGTTGATTGATTAAAAACAAATTATTTTGTATGACTAAAAATATACTCAAATAACATTAGCACAGAAACATATGAAGACATCTTACCTTACTTTACTGAAAATATTGATACTGTTATCTGCATAAGTCTGCAAATCTTCACAAGCTCTGATGATGCTCTAATTATTTGTTTTTGTCCACTTGATAATAAATGTGTTACATGTGGCCTTTAAGTGTTTAGGAGGATTTATGGTAAAAGTGCATATGTATGGCAAGAACCAAATTCCACCTCATAACTAAATAAAATCCCCCTCACTGGGATGAGCAGTGAAATCAATACTGTTGACATGGTAGGAAATAGGTCAGGATGTGTTTGAGTCAAAACAGCACCTCAAATCAACACAACTTGTTCTCTGCCATCTCATGAGAAGCTACAACTGTGCAAGAAAAGAGACCTGAAAATGATGAAACTCATGCAAAACTAGATACTGTATTGCATTTCCTGCAAAAAAATACAGTGTGAATTGATGAAGAACTTGCTGAAAAAAACGCTGAAATTAGCTTAAAATCATATTGAAATGTAGCTGAAATAGAAGAACAAGACAAAATTAGTAGAAGAAAGCAGAAAAATACTTCTTGAATAATGTTTAAATAAACAAATGTGCACAAAAATAGCTTAGAAAAGCTAAAATTAGCAACAACAAACAATAGCTGAAAGGCAGAAGAAAACTGTACCAGAAGGAAGCGGGAAGAGCTGAAATGCACTCAAAATATGTGGAATAAGCTGAAAAAGCTAAAACTAGCATTAAAAACAGCTAAATAATAAAACCTGAATTTATCTGAAAACAGCTGAAATTATCAAAAGAAAAATGCAAAAAGTAACTGAAAAAGTAGAACAAGATTAAATTAGCAGAAGAAAGTACAGTACTGTATAAAGAACACGTTGAAAGAAGCAGAAATGAGCACAAAAATAGAAATAATCTGAAAAAGGCTGACATTAGTAAAAATAACAGCTGAAAAATAGTTAAAAATGCAGGAGGAAACTTAAATTGCCAGAAGGAAGTGGAAAGAGCAATTAGGCTGAAAAAAGTTGAAATGAGTGAAAAAAATATGGAATTAGTCGAAAAAGCTAAAATTAACACAAAACGGCTAAATAGAAGCTGAACTAGCAGAAAATGCTGAAACTTGCAAAAAATAGCTGAAATGTGCAGAACAAGCTGAAGTTAGCAGAAAGTAAGAAGCACAAAATGCTGCAGTTAGCCGAAAAAAGAAAACCGATGAACAAAACAGCTGAAATTAGCTACAAAAATCTGAAAAATGTTTACATTTGCAGAAGGATGCTGAAAGAAGCTAAATCAGAACAAAATATTAAAGAAGTAAAAGGTTGTAACAGATCTAAAGATATGAATGATGGAAAATGAGCTCAGTTCATTATCTGCTGCACAGAGGACTGTTGGAGTCAGTCTCCCCACCATCACAGACGTCTACACCTCCAGATGCAGGAAGAGAGCCAC
>JARVLU010000952.1:11418816-11440770 GCA_031762415.1 Simpsonichthys santanae | reverse complement strand
ATGTATAGCTCTTAGCATTACATTTAATAGCTGAATTCTAAATAAATTGCTTACAGTATTTTCAGAAAAGTAGCAGCTAATATTTAGATTCCTTCAGTTGATTTGAGATTTTAGTATTTCATCATTTGAATTGATATTGGATTTGGCTTTAAAAGAGTTACAAAGCCCAATCCTTCTGAACCCTGACCCACTAAACAATGAAAACATCCCATCTCCTGCTGATATGACATGTTATTTATATACACCAAATCAAAGATGATGTTATTTGAAAATTGATGTGGATCTCGCCACACTCAATATTTGTCTCTTTGATTACACACCTAAAAAAAAGCCAACTTTGTTCATCAGACTCTATGCTGGAAAAAACAAACACCTAGAACAAAAACCGCAGTAGGTCTGAAAGTGGTGGAACAATTCCAAAGGGGTTCTGTGGTTGACTGAACAAAAGGCGTTGGTAAAAACGCTTCATTGGAAACAGACAAGAGGCTGAGTGGACTGGGGAGGGTGGTGGTATTTTGATATCATTCAAAAGCTCCGCCATGACTTCTCAAAGCAATTACTATACTGTCATTTTTGAAATTGGGATGTCATATTGAGATCAGTAAAAAGAATGCAATTACTCCCGCACCTGACAGGAATGAAAATCTTTTTTTGTTGTTAACATAAAGTTTGACCGATGCAGTACGGTTTTCTCAACACTGTCTGATTCAGATGCACAAACTCCATGTCGTGAGAAATATTTGTCCACCTCTTGCATACAAACTTTTGAAATCACTGATTATAGATCATAAACTACTGGGAATGAAAGCAATATGAACTTTTACTAACTCTTCAGCTAACTTTTGTGCTTGGGATTTCACATCCAGGTTTGGTTTGGTTTATTTGTCACATGCAAAAATCAACACAACGTCAACAATGCAATGAAATGCTGAGGACAAAAAGAACCGTCTCGACTCGCCAAAAGAGAAGCAACAACAAGAAACATCAAAGCATGCAGCAAAAAAAAAAAAAAAAAAAAAAAAAAAATAAAAAAAAAAAAAAGAACAAGGCATCAAAGTGAAAAAGAAATACATCTACAGTGTGGATCTGTTAGCAGGAAGTTCTTTCAGCAGCATGATTCTGTTCTGTTAGCGGCGTGGTCTTGTTAGCAACATTAGCAGGTCTTGTTAGCAGGTCCCGCTAGCAGCTTGATGGTAATAAAAACTGCAGCAGCTGCCCTCCCAGACTGCTCTCCAGAACCGAGTCCAGCAGACAGAGAACGTCCAATGTTTCCCCCGTGTCTGTAGAGTTTGATCCGTGCAGGCAGGTGGAGCATCATGGAGATCGCCATGACAGGCCGGAGCCTGAGCCCGAAGCTGGGAATGGGGGTGGGGGTGGGGGGCAGGAACTGAACCACTATGGCAAGGCAGCGACACAGAAAACTCCAAAAGTGTGTTGTGGTCATACCTGTAGCGTGGGTGTGCAGTGTAGGTGCAAAAAAAAAAAAAAAAAAGTAAAAACAAGAACAGCATGAACAAAAAAAAAATTGAGGCGAAGCAGAACTCTCGTCAGTGCGGCCATGTTTCGGCACTCGTGACATCATACCCAGTCTGTTTAGTAAATTCAAACTTTGCGTGCATTTTTTTTTGGGGGGGGGGAGTCTTGTCCCACTTCCATACCTGTATTATGCATGAAGTTGCTCTCAAAGTTTGTAATATATTTTAAATGTAAGGATACTTTAATGAAAGAATGATAAAAACTTACAAAAAAAAAAAAAGGTCTACAAAAGTTTGAATCAAAGTTCTTTCAGGGTTGTATTTATGAAAATTTAAAAAAGAAGTTTGTTAAAGAAAACAGTCACCATCACCGTCACCTTTAAAGCTCATCATGTTCAACGTGTTTTGTTTAGTTTCATTTAACCACAAAGTTCTTTGAGCAAGTACAACAAAGCTTGCAGCTTTCATTTCAGTTTACTGCTGTATTTACAGTAGACTGTTTACTTTCTAATTATTTTTACCTTTCCAGTTTTTGGGCCACAGTAATACTTTAAATAAGATTTGTATTTATTTTTTATTTTTATTTATTCATTTGCCTTTAAGATATATTGTAATTCACTCATACATTCAACCTTTATTTATACAGGTTAGTCTCATTGAGCCTCGAGGACTCATTTATAAGAGAGACCTGATTTTTTTTTTTTTTAACAAAGAATGATGACAACAGTAGACAATCATAAAATAATGCACATAAACTGAGAAAAATAAATGAAAGCTAATGTTCATAAAAATTGTTTTAAGACTACCAATGCTAAGGGAAAGTCGTGTTATCCTTGAAGCTTGTTACAAAGCTTTGGACAATACATGTTCGAAAGAAAAAGGCATCAAGAGATTTGCCATCAAATAAAATCTTATTTCAGTTTGGGGTCACAAAGCACACACCAACAAGCTGTACTGCCACCTAATTAGTCTCAAAGACTTCCCAAAAAGTGTACCCTGATGTATTTGGCCACAGACAACATACTCCTCATAAAATGTACAATATGTCTTCTGCGACACTATGCTTTGCAATTCACTGATCACCCCTAATTTTGAGTCTGTAAGCTGAAAGCGCCTTGCATTCTACACTGGATAATAGCAGCACAGCTGCTGCCTCAACCCAAGCAGAAACACTTGAAAACATGTGCGTTCTGTGTTTTCTGAGTGCCTGCGCGACTCTTTGTGTTGATGAAAACTATACATACAAACACCGTGCAGTGCAATTTATAGACCAGTACTAAACTTGTTACTTATCCTTCTTAAGTATTTTTTTATATTAAAAATAATGCTTATTCAAGGAATAAGCTAAATCAGTGTAAGGAATATAAGGAAAGATAAGACAAAGTATGGTATGATTGTTTTAACTTATCAAAAATCAAACATTTGCATTGTTAAGGAAACATCTGGGCATGCCACTTCCTGATGCTGGTGTAAAAAACAAAGTAAATCAAACAATTTAAAAAAATGCAATGACAGTCTTACTTTTCTTAGAATTTGCCCACTTTCATTAGATCCCCAATACCGAAAAATTATTGCCCATAGACTAAATAAATGGAACAAGCTATTCCATGCACCATAGACCTTACGTTGAAGACACCATTAACAAAGTGAGCAAGTTTTTTGATACTGACAGTGATAGGACTACAAAGTAAAAATAAAAAATAAAAAGAAGTGTAGTTTGTAAGTTATGACGGTCGGTTTGTCAGACTGTCTTGTGATTTGAAGATATTCACCATCTGGGGTGAATATGAATACTCCCAAAGGGGGAATGTGCCATAAAGGCTTGCAGTCAGAAGATGCATGAGCATTATTTTCTGGCTTTTATCATAACTCAATCTGGACAGATCTAGAGTTTGATTAATGATGTAAGATAAGGACCTGTGTATTAATTTGGTCTATTTTTTATACTTCAATCAGTACATGGGCAGCTATGGCTGAGTGGTTAGAGCAGTCGTCCTCCAATGCAAAGTTAGGGGTTCAATTTCACCAGCAGTCACATGCCAAGGTGCCCCTGGGCAATGTGTGCCCCATTGCTATATAAATGTGATAAATCACTGAATGTTCTTTGTAAAGATATACTAGAGTGCTGTATGAACGGGTAAATGAGGGCACAGATTGTAGTGTAAAGTGCTTTGAGTATCTCAATAAGATAGAAAGACGCTATGTAAATACAACCATATACCATTTACATCAAACATGTTGCTTCATTTGTTGTATTTGGATATATTTTGCTGACTTCAAAGCACATACATTTTACTCATGAATTCAGAGAAGATGCTGGAGAAAACAAACTTAACATTGTTTCCAATTGTTATCTTAACAGTCCATGCTTTGGGTTATTGTCAAATTGTGGTCGTTCAGCTTGGGCTCTGAGATCTCTGGAACGGCGATAAAAGCTTCTCAGATTCTGTGGATGTGAACGCTTCACCGAATGACATGAGCCAAGTCCTGTGAGATGCAAGTTCAACTTACACAGGCTGTGTTTTCTGCCAGTTGCAACAATTTATATGATTTCATCTGGACAAGCACTGTGATCCATGAGTTCGCTCTAGAGTTCCCAAACTTCTTCTGTGTTCTCGGAACAACAAGAATACTTTCTAATTGCTGTCTAGGTCTGAATCAGTGCACACATCTCGACAGCTTGCTGCTCCAGACAAGTGTTTGGAATTAACTATGCACACAGTCAAGGTTAATTGGTCTAAATTATAGCTAATCTGTCAGGAATTAATGCTCCAAATGTGTGCAAGCCGTTGCATTGGAATGCTTAGCAAAATGTCTTTGAAAATAACTCAGAAACTGTTAGGATACAGGGTTGTCTTGTACACTGCTTGCAGGAAAGAGATAATGAAGGTGCTTATTCATGTATTCATTCAAAATCTTGACCTTTACTCGAACTGGCACATTACCATGTGCTGATCGCAACCATCCCAAACATGACCTTATTTTGGTAAATATTTGCCTTGAAAGCTAAAATTGTTTTAAAAGTCACGGGTTTAACTTGTGGGAATACTTTGCAGTGAGTATTTACAAAAAGAAGGAAAATCGCACCAAAATATGATTAGTAGTTTTACGAGGACTGGTTTCATGAGTTCGGCTTCTGTTTGCAAGCAGAATCTGATTGCCCTTCCAGGTGTCATAAAGGCTGAATGGACCAGTGGCTTTGTGCAATGACATGGTGGCTATTTCATGGCACTCCCCAATGGTCAATGACTCCGCTTCATCATTGTTCCACACCATTGTGCAGCTCTTTATGAGCACAGCTGCCACCTGTCCTCTATACAGTGTTATGCAGCATGGGAATGGCATTTTTACACCAGAAAAAAGAGAAGCGACAAGCATTTGACAAGCTATTTGAAACACCATTCTCACAAATCACAACAGATGGACTTTAAGAAAGACTCAGCCTATGCATGGCATCAGTAGGCAACTGCTACGCTACATTAGGAAATGTGTTTGTAACAAGTGTGATTATTGCAGATTTATTTAGAATAAGAGTTTGTTTTCAAGTAGTAACCCTCTAGCTTTGCGATTAGCTTGCTTTTCATTTCCTGCAGTGCAAGCTGAAGTCCTCAACAACCCTTTTTGTGAGCAAGCAGAGAGCGCCTGCATATTAAAATCAGACATTTACTGGAAAGGTCAAGACATTTGTGTTAATCACTAATTGACATCACATTAGTTTTATTCAGGATGCAACATCCAACCCATCAATAATCACTTATATGTGTAGAGGCTCAACACTAAACTATAATTAGATTTTTGATTCTAGGAAAAATGTTGTCTTTACGGTTGTCTGTACTTTTCAGTGTATCTAACCTATTTCAGGAAAATGTGATATTTTGCAAAAATTTTAAAATAAAGTGATAATTACAGAAGATGTTTCTTAGTTTTATTCATGTCTCCAAGTATTTTGCATTTTCCTGTATTTGTACAGGATATCTATATACTACAAAGTATATAGAATAGTATTAGAAACATATTCTACAATCAAAATTAATGTACATGCATGCATTTTGAATGAATTCTAAAGTACGGTAAATTCTTCTGATAATAGATTGAGATAATATTGCTTGAATGTGTTAAACTTTTTCTTTACCCTTTTGCTTCCCTAGGATCAAAATGACCCATGTGGCATCAGTTTCAAAACCTAGGCCTCATAGACAAACTAACTCTCGCAGAGTTAAATAGGAAAAAACAATTTTGCCAATTATGTGTAGAAGTGTAAGGCTCATGTGCAAGTGGAAACTATTTAACGTAGCTCCGACTGCATTCCTGTATTGCAAAAAGCCTAAAATACCTCTTCAAATGTTTCTGACACCATCAGATTGGCATTAATACAGCCCAAATGCATTTTCACCCTTTAGCTGTTTGCTGATGTCAGCAGGTGATTATATTGCACTCAATACATTCAACTCAATTCAGCAGTCAAATAGAGCAACATGACCTACTGCCTGTTTTCTACAGTAAAGTTTCAGTGCCACTTTTTTATTTTACCCAAAGTAAATTTTGTCCAATTTTCCCATCTTAGATACAATTAGTCTTTTTTGCAAATTTCACAAATAATCGTTAGACTGAACAGTACTGTAAGTTATTTTCAATAGCTGTTGATGAAAAGTGTCAACAAAACATGAATGAAATTAGAAAAAATACGAGCTGACTGGTGCACTAGACTTTTGGCGCATTTGGATATGTGATATAAATGTTTTATAAGCCTACAGTTTTTATTGGAACATTGTTGTTTGGTTTGAAGCTAAAGAAAATACTTTTTTATTCTGCAAAAAATGCTATTAAGGGAAGATATTTATAATGAAAGGGTTAACATGGTCTACAACATTATTTAGTCAGATGGTTTGGTTATATAAAGAAGCATGTTTTTTGTAGGCACTTTAGTATTTTTAAATTTTATTATGAACATAGAAGGAATTTTTATGTGAAAAACCTTAGTACCATTTAAGCTCCTAGCTTAGAGAATTGTGTAAAATATTGAAGGCGTACGTGTGTCTTTTAAAATATGCCCATGTTGAATTAGTTTTTAACATCTTTCATTAAACTTGCTCTTTTCAACAGGAACATATAATATGCCAACAAAAACTAATTGCCTAAGCTTTAACAGTTAAAAATGTGGATTAAGTTTAAATCCAGTTGGAGGAATGTTTACATTACATCTGCAACAATGAAGCTCTACTCTGCAAACCTCAGTGGGATCGTTAGCTTGTTTAGAAGACTGGTCCAGTGAAATGACCCAAATTAGGCTGCTGGAAGAATAGCTTTCATGTGCCAAAGTGCCCCCAGTGATTATGCATGAACAAATGTACATGCATCACTTTCAGTTTGAGCACAAGAAAGTTTATAATATTTCATCCGGTCTGTTAGATGTGCTCAAGGCTCAGTCAGGGCTTCTTTTCACTGTTTAACAATAAATGTGCACATGCAAATGTTGCATGTGAATATATTTGTCTTAGTTTTATGTAATTTTTATATTGTGCTTATTTACTTTGTCAGTATTACTTTACTTGCAAATTAATATAGTAAAGTTATATGTTTTCAATATTTTAATCTGTCATGTAACCACATACCCGTAAGTCAAAATACACAAACTGTTTTCTTTGTTGTTTTTTTTTGTTGTTGTTCTTTTATATTTACAAATTTGTGTACAAAAAGTGAAAATAAATTGTATACTGAATTTATAGAACACACAGTTTCTGTGGTTTTTTTAGTGTTAAAAAATTGAATCTTTGTTTAATCTGGCCCTGTGTTATTAGTTAATAGCATTTGAACAGTGATGGGCACAGCTAACAAAAGGTTAGCTTTGCTAACGCTAAACCACTTACCGTAAAGACGACCATCACTGAGTCTGCATCACACGTCTTTCTCTCATTTCAGTTGAAACTACATCAACCAATCACATCTTGTCTCGTGTACATTTAGTAAACCAATAGCATGCTTAACAGACTCTTGGATACATGCCCACCACAGACAGGAACAAGCTTTTGAATTTTGTTATTGGATTTAGAGTTGGCAAAGCCAAATGTAGCAGAAGCTAATTCCGCTAATATTTTCCAAAGTTAGCAAAAATGCTAATCCACTAAACAAAAAAACAAAAAAACAAAAAAAAAAAAATAGTTCTGCTATTAACTGTTAGCAACTTAGCAAAACTGTACCCATCACTGCATTTGAAATTTTCATATTTTTCACTAAGAATATTGTTTGCGTGTGGTTTAAAGGCTAAGATCAATTTTTTTAATATCTAAATTAATGTGGATAGCTATCAAAGAAAATGTGTAAGCAAATGTTACCATAACAAAATAACTGACACACAGTTCATCCATTCAACTTTTATTTTTTTCTATACAAGTTAATCCCATTGAGCCTCGGGGACTCATTTACAAGAGAGACCTGGTTTTAACAAAGAGTGATGACAACAGTAGACAACAACAGACAATCATAAAGGATGCGTACAAATTGGAATATTTTTTTAACGAGTGAAAATAAAATGGTGTTTAAAAGAAAATCTAACAAAAAAAAAACAAAAACAAACAGATTTGTTGTAAGGCGGTGTAGAAAACTGAAAACAAGACCATGTGCATTGATTTTTCCCAGGAACTTAACAGACGTTTAAAGCCACTTAGTTTATTTTCACACCTTATAGTCCGGTAGACTCGATTCTATTTGGGATCAATATTCAGAGCATTTGTTTACATTTCAGCTGGTGTGATTCCCATTCACAATGCACTGTCATTCGAGCCAACCTGTTCCCCCATTCGCCTGTGGTGGCGCTGCAGCAAGAACTACTGAAGGAAACAACACAAAAACCTCTGAAGAAGACGCTTCTTCTTCTTCTTCTTCTTCTTCTGGGAAAAAAATGGAGTGGCATCAAATTTTAGCAGTTTTAGGATTTCTGTTTAGTAATTCTTCAACAATGGACTCAGCATGAGCGGAAGATGAGGCAGAAGATCATGGAGAATGTTTTTCACACAAGGCAGCTGAGACGGCTCCACTTGAGGTATGAGAAATGTGCATTTGTTTTGGTTGTATTTACACAGAATGCCCTATGCTGTAGTCTACTTCCTGCTTTTGGAGCGGTCTCCAGTCTGCTGGCATTCACACTGCATTCGAACCACGCCAGAGTTCACTTCAGCCGAACCGAGACCTAGGTTTTTAGGCGGACCAATGTTCACTTTTTTGATCCATATCAGAGTTTGGTTGCGCATTCGCACCTCCCCAAAGGAAATGAACTTTCCAGGCAAACGGACTAGAGTTCAGTTAAAGCGGACTTAACAGGGCTGGTGGGTTGCACCCTTAGAGAGAGATCAAGGTTGAGCGCTTCACATCTTTTTGGAAGGTGTTCCAGATTCAACCTTTATACAGTCAGAGTCAGAGTTTCTTTATTTGTCATTCGCACCACATATGGTATATGTGGTGGAGCAAGATTTTGTACACACGGTCC
Organism: Simpsonichthys santanae; assembly: GCA_031762415.1. Classification (NCBI taxonomy): domain Eukaryota; kingdom Metazoa; phylum Chordata; class Actinopteri; order Cyprinodontiformes; family Rivulidae; genus Simpsonichthys; species Simpsonichthys santanae. Next base: position 11,431,812 of record JARVLU010000952.1, on the reverse strand, counting down.
CAGTTACATCCAAAAATAAAAAGTAAAAGAAAATCATTAATAAGATCTAAGATATGAACTTGGAAAAAAATTAACTAAAAAAAAAATGCTAAGCACTAATAGTATAAAAACAATAGGCTGAACAGCAGCATGAACACGAGTCTGTGTGAGCAGATGAGCACGAATGAACACAGCAGCATGAAATAGATCAGCAGCAACATGTGATTTTTTTTTTCCACAGTGATTATCCTGGTTAGAGATTCATGAGCCTAACAGCCTCAGGGTAGAAGCTGTTCCTCAGTCTTAATACTCTTTAAACTCCTTCCTGAGGGGAGTGAGGCAAAAAGTGTGTGTGTGTGCTGGGTGAGTGGGGTCCTTCATGATGCAGGTGGCTCTCTTCTTGCATCTATAGGTGTAGATGTCTGTGATGGTGGGGAGGCTGACTCCAACATCTTCTGTGCAACCTTCACCACTCTCTGCAAAGCTTTTCTTTCTGCAGCTGTGCAGCCTCCATGCCACACATTGATGCTGGAGCACAGGATGCTCTCCACTGCACACCTGTAGAAGGAGGTGAGGACTGTGCTTCCCAGACCAGCTCGTCTCAGCTGCCTGAGGAAGTACTGTAGTTACAAAACAGACCTATTTACTGTTTCTGTAATTGTATGTGTCACATGAATTGTTTCAATTCAGCATGCAACTGTCAGGTGTAATTTCACTATGAAATTATGATTCAGTAATTTGAAGTATCTTGGAGAATGCTCAGTGAAGCCGATATGGTTTTAGGAGGTTTTAGGAGAGTAATACGCTTCAAATGCTGACAGTGCATCAGCAGCAGAGCACCCTGGCCCTCAGAGAGCCATCAAGCAGAAAACGATAATTAATTAATCATAGAGTGTGAGGCAAACTCCGTTCAATTAGCCCATTGGTAATTCCTTCCCCTCGGCCTGCTCTCTAGCCAGAGATCATGCCTCTCTAATAAGGCCGGTTTACTTAGCAGCACTTTGGTCACGTTCTTGATGACTGGTTGGAACATGCTTATATTCCCAGAAATTTACATATACACTCACAAACACCCCCACTCCAAAAAAAAAAGACTCCAAACCACACACATAATTCAGTTACACCAAACAAAAACATCCAAGGCTTTATATGTTGCAACATAATAAACATAAGTAGCTTTTCCCATCTTTTTTACTTTAAAAGTCAAAATAGAGCCTTGTCTTGGGTGTAAAAAAACAACTATAAAGTCCTTGATGGTTTGTCTTTCATCTTCCCTTGAAGCCATTCTGACATCATGTACATATAATATTCTGCTGCATGATTTTGCTCAAATATGGTTCATAAAGGTTGAATGAATATACTGCAAATAGCTGTCGTGTTTTGGTTAAAATGTAAATATTATTTTAATGTACCTTTGTTGTCCTTGAAAACATATAAGTTTTATTTTTGTGAAATTGTAGTTGAGCTGATTCATATTAACTAGTAATTTATATGTTGATTAATATTTTGTGCTAAGAATAAAAAAAAAAGAATCCATAATAGTTCAGTTATGTATGATTCTTGTCATAGAAACATATCAGTTTTTACTTAATTCCTTGTGAAATAAGGTCAAATAAATTAGGATTTTATATATTTTATAAAAATATGTTCATGATTTTGATTTTGGTATTGGGAGAATTGAAGATTGTGATTGACATTTTATATTTATCTTTGCAATTACATAACACATAATAGCTGTTGATTCCAGCCACCTAAGATAGAATTATTACAAACTGTATAAATGTCAGTGACTTATTTTGTTTAGTTACATAATTTGTTTTGTTATGAGAAAATCAAATAACATGCTTTCATTATTAAAATAATCATTAATAGTTAAGCACCTAGAGAGTTGCTAAGATGTCTCTCGTTTGTAGATTTTTAGTTGAATTAGTAAGTTTCTTTCGGTCTTCTTCAGGTGTCACCACAGAGAACAAACACACGTGAAAGATTTGGCAATTTCTTTTATGATGGATGCCCTTTTTGATGCAGCTGGGTGTTGAACCTGCAACCTCAGGATTACAAGACTGCAGCACTGACCACCAAGCCACCGCCATGTGGTTGAATTAGCAGTTTAAAAGAAATGAAAGACTTGTTTGAGACCTTGGGAAGCTCAACATAAGATTTTAAACAAATCAAATAAGTCAAACAAAAACCATCTACTGACACAGCTGGCACTGTGTTTAATCTAATAACTTTTAACAACAAACGTGTGTGACCTTTAAAAGGGAATATTTTGAGTGAGCATAACATTTTCTGTTTTTGCTTGTGAAAAAACTATAACCACACACAGAAATACAAAAGATATCTGCAAGTTTTGCAACTTGTGTTCAAGTGCAACATCATATTTCTTCATATGGCAGTTTTGCAACCAACATCTTTCCACACTTGCAACATCTGAAATAAATTACCTCAAGTGATACAGAAGACAACTGTGCTTATAATCTTTTTTTTTTCTTTCTTGCATAATGTTCTCTAAGGGCTATGAGTGTTTTTAATTAGGTGCAGACCATCTCTCTCTCTTATAGGTATGTATATATGAGTATTTTATAGGTTGCGGTCTGGCAAGGACAGAGGAATTAGCCTTTTTCACATTCATTAACCTCATTTTCATTCTCCAGAGCAATAGTGCTCTGTCTGCGCACTATCTGTCACCACAGCGAAAAATGATGAATTGGTAATCAGTTGAAAGCTGTCAAGAAAGCCTCAGGAATGCAAAATGTATGCACTTGTTTGCCCTTGCATTAACCGTTTGTAATCTAATCAGTATTTATCATTGATTCAGTTAGACACGTTTTATGATTCAGTGTTATACAAGGAAGCTAGGAGACATCGGTGACAATCCTTATCAGAGACAACATTAAACTTTTACCAGACCTCCCCCTAAAGCTTCTGATGTGTGTTGGTTGTGATTAATTTTTAATTGTCCTTTTCAATAATTTATTTCGTCCTTAATAACAATAAAGTGCATACAGCTAATCAGTGCATTTAGCTGTGGTATATGTCTTAAGAATCTGCAGATTATGAGTAAATTGCACTAAATATTTCTCCTTAAAACTTTGGAGTTTTGTTAAAATTATGTGAACAAATCCAACAATTACACCTGGGTTTGGTGACCAAGTGGGCCATTGCATCAACACTTGAATCCTGCAGATGAATCAATACCGTGACAGCAAGACTCCAGAAATTTACACTGTATCCTAATTACCAGGTCAGCCTGCACCAAGGTTTTTTCCCATTCAACTAATGGTGCTTTAAAGTTCAGACACAGTAAGCGGTTGGATGGCAGAGTGCTTGGGAGGCCAAGCGATGGGTAATCTACCAACTTGTTGTTAATAGCTCATGTTTTAAAAGTTAATGAGAACTGGAGTTAAAAGCAGCATTAGCTAAACTCTAGGTGGACTTGAGCTACGTGGATTAACTTTTCATTACCTCCTCATTAGGTGAACCCAGGGATTAGCAAGACCTCTGTATGAAATGTAGCATGAAAATATCCAAATGGGTCTGCATAAAGCCCAGTTTAGAGGGGAGAAAAGTGGAGGAGTTAACATAAGTGATTGAGCTTTTAGCTTCTCCCTCTCCTCACTGAGAAGAATCCCACTCCAGTTGAGTTGACATGGTTTGCTCCCTATTAGCCAATAAGAAGGCTTGTAGGTGCAGGAAAGCTACCGATTGCTTAGGAGGTGACTTTGAAAAAGAAAATGGGTCATTAAAAGTAGACTAAGAAAGCCATTATAGTTCCAACACTGAATATGCCAGTTATATTCATTACAAAGTCCCTGATGTAGTAGTTAAATGTCACTTGCCATCTGTATTAAGAATCAAGATAGGGAGCATTGTCAGAGCTGAATATTAATGTGTTTTTGCAGCAGTTTTACTCTGTGGCATGTTCCAAGGAATCAACAATACAAACCAATAGACTAATGTGCAATAAGACTGTCCATATATCCACTATTAAGTTATTGCTGCAATTTTTTATACCTAAAATGTTGAAACATACTGCCACTAATATTTAAATTTATGTGATAAATGCATGGACCAGCCATGTGGAGCTGGCATTAAAAGGTTTTGTGAGTGCAAGTAAAATGGTCATGGAGAAGAGAGGGTTGAGTTGAAAGGTTATGCTCTTGACTTACCGGTACTGGCCTGTGTTTGTTCTCATTCTGACCTATGGTCATGAGGAACAAGATATCAGATACAAGTGGCCAATGAGCTTCCTTCGTAGGGTGGCTTGGCTGAGCCTGGAGGGAGCTCAGAGTAGAGCCACTGCTCGTATGTATCAAAAGGAGTCAGTTCAGGTGGTTCGGCATCTGATTAGGATGCCTGCTTTTGGGAGTTTTCTGGGCACGTCCCACTGGGAAGAGGCCACGGGGAAGACCCAGAACTCACTGAAGGGATTGTGTATATTCTCTGACCTGGGAATGCTCTGGGGTTCCCTAGGAGGAGATGGGGATTGTCACTGGGAAGACCGATGACTGGGTTCTCTTCTTGATCTGTTTTCTCAATGACCTGGCCACAGATAAGTGATAGAAGGTGGCATTCAAGTTTGCTCTAAAGGTATTTCCTTCTGTATCTTAGGCATTATGATGGTACTCCAAAGAAATTAGGCCTTCACAGCACTACTTGACGATTTTAGAAACTTTTGAGCAGGTGTTTATTTTCTGTTTGAAAACTATTCTCTATCCAGACAACAAGCAAGAATATGAAGCAGTGAATGACTCATGTCGTGTCAATAGGTGGTGAGTGTTGACATTAAAAACAATTTAAAACACAAAGGAAGGGCGAAATATTCTTGCAAAACAACTGTAGCTTTTTTTTTCCTTTTAAAAGCTTACAAATTCCTCTTAATTGTTAAGCTTACAACTCCATTGTCCTTGTGGTAAACTGTAAGATGCACATGAAAGACATTATTATTTTATTATTTTTCAAGAGCTTTCCGTCTTTTTACATGGATACACTGAAAACTGAGCTTTTAGGTATCTCCACTTTGGAAAGTTTTCATACAAAATATCAGTTTTTCTCCCAGAGAACTGTTCACATTTCGAGGTGCAAGTCCAGCAATAAATGTATATTTCATAATATGGATTCTTATTCATGTGGACAGGGTTTAGGTCTAGCTAACTCAAATCATCATGGAGGTGCAGAACTGTGCATTTAAGGAGGTTGTTTATTGTTAGTGCCTATATCTGTGAGGCTCAAACTGTGAATATTTGATCAAATCAAACTAAAAGTTGGTCCAAAAACATTTCTTCACCTGTTATTTTATTTTATTTTATTTTATTTTATTTTATTTTATTTATCTTAGGCAAGGCAGTGTATTGTTTGACTTTACTCTGAGGTAAAGGTCTGTCCAGTTTGTCAGGAGGAACTGATGTGTGAACCACTGGGCCTGGAACTCACTCTTTTCTCAAATTAAACTCAATCTAATTGCGTCAGGCCTAGTTTTAGTTTCCGACTTGTCACAGTTCTGTGTGCCAACATGCTTATTCCCTTAGTGGATCCCAATGGATGCATACTTAGAATAAATATAGAAAACACAGCAGTGATGAGTTGATGTGCCACACACTGTGGGAAAACAATCTTCTATTATGCAGAGAGCAGAATGATTTTATTGTTGGTGAAGGAAATACCAATAGGATTTTGAGCTATCTTTATGTTTCCACTACACATACAAAAATAATTATGATTAGAACGTGTTCGACAACCCTGTGTTCTTAGCATCGCATTATATTGCTCTGCTTTTCCACTGCAGTTGCTTATTAATTGATGATGCACCATACGGCTGCCATGTTTGTGTTCTCTTTCTACAAAGTACTAGAGATGCCATGTCAGTGGAAATTATGAATGTTAGAGACTGGAAATTAAAAAATGGCTTGCCATGTATGAAGGCATTTTTCATCTGAGATAGATCACCAGTTACAAGTTACTGAGATTCAGACGCCTGTACTAGAACTGATAGTTCTTTATACCATTTTATTTCCTATGTCATTAAATCAATAGAATGTGGTAAAATCTGTAATCATACACTGTGCTGATGATAATTCAAATTCAAGTTTCTTTGTCATTCACATCACATGTGGTACATGAGGTGGAATTAAATTGTGTACTCAAGGTCCCAGTTACACCCCAAAATAGCAAAAAATATAAAGTATAAAAATAAACAGTATGTAAGGATCAAGGATATACACGAAGATATATGCTAAATAAAAGCTAAACAATACGCAAGAAGATCTAAGATATACGCTAAACACTAATAATGTAAAATAGTACACCACTCACCCAGCGCACACACTTTTTTGCCCCACTCCCCTCAGGCAGGAGATTGAGGAGCATTTAGTGCAGAACCACTAGACTGAGGAATAGCTTCTACCCTGAAGCTGTTGGACTCATAAATCCCTAACCAGGATAATCACTGTAAGAAAAAAAAAAATTGTAATTCCACTTTAATTGGTGATACTGTATGTGACATATGTGCTGCTGATTATCTCATGCTGCTGATTATGTCATGCTGCTGTATTCATTCATACAGGTAACGGGTGACAGGGCTTTCTCTGTTGCAGGTCCAAGGCTGTGGAATGAGTTGCCACTGAGTGTCAGGCAGGCTCCTACACTCACAGCTTTAAATCTCGCTTGAAATCCTACTTCTATTCTCTTGCCTTTAACACAGTGTGATTTGTTTTGACCCTCTCTTTACTATACAGTGTTGGTCATTTTAGTTAGTTTCTGCTGCTATTTGTATCTATATTTTTATTTTATGTTTTCATGTCCGCTGTGCTTGTTTGTTTCTATTGTACAGCACTTTGGTTGGCCTTGTTGCTGTTTTAATTGGCATGGTATGGTATGGTATACTTATCTGCTCACCATAGACTCATGTTCAGGCTGCTGTTGTTACACTGTACTGTTTTACATTATTAGTGTTTAGCATATATCTTAGATCTTTTAGCATAATGTTTGGTGTTTGTTTAGCATATGTCTTAGTGTATATCTTAGTGTATATCAGTGTGTATCTTAGATCTTTTAGCATACCATTTGGTGTTTGTTTAGTGTATATTTTTGTGTATATCTTGGTGTTCAAAGTATATCTTGGATCTTTTAGCATACCATTTGGTGTTTGTTTAGTGTATATCTTAGTGTATATCTTAAATCTTTCAGCATACCGTTTGGTAGTTGTTTATCCTATATCTTAGTGTACTGTATATCTTAGTGTATACAGTATAGTGTATATCTTAGTGTATATCTTAGTATATACAGTATCTTAGATCCTTTAGCATAACTTTGGTGTTTGTTTAGCCTAAATCTTAGTTTATATCTTAGTGTATATCTTAGGGTATATCTTAGATTTTTTTTAGCCTACCGTTTGGTGTTTGTGTAGCATATATCAGTGTGAATCTTAGATCTTTTAGCATACTGTTTTTTTGTTCGTTTAACCTATAGCTTAGTGTATATCTTAGTGTATGTCTTAGATCTTTTAGCATACTATTTGGTGTTTGTTTAGCACATATCTTAGTATATATCTTAGTGTATATTTCAGTGTATGTCTTTGATCTTTTAGCATACATTTGGTTTGTTTATCGCACATCTTAGTGTATATCTTAGTGTATGTCTTAGATCTTTTAGCATACCATTTGGTGTTTATTTAGCAATATTTCAGCATACCATTTCGTGTTTGTTTAGTGTATATCTTAGTGTATATCTTTGTGTATATCTTAGTGTATGTCGTAGATCTTTTAGCATACCATTTGGTGTTTATTTAGCAATATTTTAGCATACCATTTGGTGTTTATTTAACAATATTTTAGCATACCGTTTCGTGTTTGTTTAGCGTATATCTTAGTGTATATCTTAGTGTATATCTTAGTGTATGTCTTAGATCTTTTAGCATACCATCTGGGACACTGAGTATGTCATTTCGTTTCACCTCACGTACCACATGTGATGTAAATGACAATAAAGATACGTGAACTTATTATGAATGATGGTATTGTTAATGTTTGATACACCATTATGCTATTTTTGTTGATTAGACTTCTTCAAACAGCCATTACAGATACAGTGATAGTCTTTCACATAAACCAAATTACAAAAGTAGGTTTAGAAAATGCTGAAAGTATAATTAAAAAAATAAAATCAATGTTTAACTCCCAGACAGTTTCTCATACACACCGTTTCTTTGTCACTTCGTGCGACCTATGAGAACAAGCATGGGAAAATAGAAGGCGTGAAAACATCTCTGAGAGGTGTGAATATAATCTGAATTAATGAGGCTGTATTTTATGAGAGGAACAGTCTGCAGTGACTGTGGGTGAACTCGTATAATTTGGATAATTAAAGCAACTTGAATTGACATTTACCACACGTTTGTAAGATTAAGACTAACGATAAGTGACACTAAGGATGGCCTCGCTGATTGTGGTTAGAATCAAATGATTGTCCTCGTTTATATCTGTTCTGATACTCTAGCAGTGACTCGAAAGAGAAAGATACCAGTGTCAGGAAGAACATTAGTATCACTAATCATAAAGCGATGTTCATTTTATCATTATCCTTGTAGCTTAGCTTGCGTTAATTAGACATTAGGTGCAGTAATGTGTGCTATTATTTCAGCCTCTCTCATACTACCAATCTAACTACACAGTCTTGTGTGAAATAAAAATAAATAAAATAAAATAAAATAAAAACAGTTGCTTTGCTAATTCTGGACCCTGACAAGTTCCCCTATCCATTTGCTCGTTGGGGTAGCACACATTCACTGTGACACCATTTTTCTTGATTTCCCTTGCTGGCCAATTAAGGAGCAGAACAAAGTAAGTAAGTTGTTGTCATACTCCTGTTTCTTTCCCGTAGCAGAATGAAATGAATGCTCGCAAACTCATGACACAAAATGATGGCATTTTTAAAAACAGCATGTGTCTGTGACTTTATGGCTCCCCTAACGTTAAAACAGATTCATGATCTAACTTGCCCCATAACAGCTTTATGGAAAGAGCATTATGTTCTTTTGTGTTAAAAGTTTTTTTAAAATTGCTTGAAATTTTTGTAGTAATGATCACTCGTGGAAATGGTCTCAAGGTGATTATAATAACTGATATATCAAACTTCCAAATATTGATCTTCTTGCATGTTAATGTTTATTAAATGTTTAAACTCCTGGGGTGAATAAATGAAATGGCTATGCTTGTGAAAGTTATTATCAGTTTCTTTTCCACAATGGTCAATCATTCTAACAAAAGTCATGCATGCCCTGCGTGCCACAGAGCCAGTAGCAATCGACTGCCTCAGGCTTGCAGAACTAATTAGAAAGTTGCCCTGTGGAATTCTTTCACCACCTTGTCCAATTCATCCAGCCCATTTCTGCTTTTTATCCCAACGCTCATTTTAATTTCAACATGCTGTATGTCTGTGTTTCTTTTAATTCCCCAACCTCTCTCTCTCCAGGGTTGTCCATCACATTTATCTGATACATTAGCTGAAAAATATGTTCCCTCCATACAAAATCAACTGGGAACATCAGAAGTGAAGTTTATGATGTTATGCCATTCTCACATTGATTTTAAATAAGACATTAGCATTTTTCTACTACCACTGTAGTATTTATTTTTATTTGAAAATGTCCTTACTGCTACTGGAAATACATATGAAGCTGTTTTATTGGCTTGCTTAATTTACAGCTAAACATCCTAACAAAATAATCCTAAAAGAAAATAATAACAGTTTTTTAGGGGAGAGGTTTTTTTTTTTTTGTTTTTTTTCCAATATTAAAAAGCTTGAAGTAATGTTTTAGAAAACTATTTTATATTTTTTTTGATTGCAGAATTAAAGGAAACATCCTATCATTTATCAATTCATTAATCTCTACCTGCTTCTTTCTTTTCTGGGTGGTGGGGGTCGCTGGTGCCCATGGTGCCCATGGTGCCCTTCACACTTTCACTTACACCTTGGAACAGTTTAGTTACCAATCATCCTAACATGTATGTTTTTATCTGTAGAGGTAACCCATGTGTGCACAGAAAGATAAATGAAAACTCAAAAACTCCAGGCTGGGATTGGACCCAGCAACCTTCTCTCTGAGAACACCATTCCTAAAAACTACAAATGACATCATCAGATATCAAATTGTTGCTCGAGGAAAAAAAGAAAATTTACTATACAATGTGAATACATTTTTATATAGATGGTTTGATCAGTTGCTTGATTGCCGTGGTTTGAATTGATTAATAATTACAACAGTTTGTTGTGAATGGATTTAGTAAGTTTTATTCCATGTTTTTAAAATAGTTCTATTGTTTTTATTTATATATACAGTAGTCCCTCCCTACATTGTGGTTTGACTTTCGTGGACTAGTAGCTCTTTCACGGTTTTTCAAAATAAGATTGGATATGACACGCAATTGACTGATAAGCTACTACTTACTACTTGTACTACTATTCCCACTTTGTGGTTTTTCAATTATCGTGGGTGAGCGGAGAACGAAAATCCCCACGATAAACAAGGGACTACTGTATAGTTTTTTCTATGCTGCAGTTTAATGTGACTTGTAAACAGATGACCTCATTATTTTTACCTCCTAATTAAAAAAAAAAAGACTTAACCAACTTGTTATACACATGCACATGCAGACTTGATCTTTGCTTGATCCACCTCCACACAAAAGCACAGATAAATGTACAGAAATTATCTTTGTACTTTCACTTAAAATTTACATAAACTCAGCTTTACTCTCAATCATGCAGAAGGGATTAATGCAGCATGTGTATTTTTATATATATATTTGTTTATGGACACCTCAGAGCACTTGAGAGCACCTGTAACATTTGTTTTTATTCATTCCACTAATATTAATGCTCTGCTTTATCATTTATTGACGACAGTACCTATAAACACTTTTCTGTTGCTTCTGTAGCCATAAGAATGAACTGACAGATGTTTTGGCTGATAGACAAAGAGACAGACAAAATCAGAACACAGCTAAGAAGACAATAAGGGAACTATAAAACACACATACACATACACACACACACACACACACAAAAGAAAAAAAAACTCTATATTTAGACTGTGTGACATGATTTGTTCCTGTCAGTGTCAAGTCTAAGACATCCTTTGGGGTTTGAGAATGGTTCTATACGCTGCCAAAGATGGATAATTGGCTATTTTGAGTAATTTTATGAACACAGCTCAGCTGCTGCAGCTCAACCTCAAGTAAACAACATACCCTGGGAATAGCCTCTGTTCAGGCAGCTCGTGTTTGTAGATCTCTGTCTGAATGCATGTTTTTGTCTGCCAGATGTAAAGAATAGGCCTAACCCCATTAGCTCAGATGGAGCTATTTTGATTTCTTCTGTTCTTCTCATCTATTAGTGAAGTAACAGATCTGTTCAACAACACTTAGGTGTGTTTAATTACAAAAATAGGCATTTTTGATGAATTAAAATAAAAGGAAAGCAGGATTTTTTTAAGGTAATTACTGCAGTATCTTTAAAACCTTTACTGTATTGTTAATGTTTATTTAAATCTGGCAATTCTTTTTTTGGCAGTTTTAATTATAAGGTTAAGTTGGAGTCAGAGAGAGTCAGAGTTGCTTTATTTCTCATTTGCAGTATGTAAGTATTAAGAATGTATAAAGATAAGAATTTTATGGACATTTACCCAGTTTTACTTTTTAACACATTAATTGTACAAAGTTAGGAAGGAATTACACAAATATACAAGTATTGTCATAGGTATACCGAGTGTAACTGCAAAATTAAAGCCTTTATGCTCAACATAAAGTTGATGAGAAGACATTTAAACCATTTCTTCCCTTCTCTAAGTTAGATTGCACATGTGAATGAAAATTAGAAAAGTAAACTAGGTTAGATAACTGGTTACATGCATAGTGGACCTTTGGTGATGTTTGTTTATGTGAGCGACACAGTGACGCTGTTGGTAGAACTGTTGCCTCTCAGACAGTGTCCAGATTGCACATTCTCTCTGTGGGTTTTCTCCAGGCACTCTAATTTCCTCCCACAGACTAAAGCATGTTAGGCTGATTCGAAACTAAATTGTCTCTTACAAAAAAAGGGTTGAATCATATCATCTGGATAATTTCTTTGTTCAGAGAAATGTTTTGTCTTTCATCCAAAAGACTTCCTCAGTCTGAGGCATGTCATCCCAAATCTGTCTTATACATAGCACTTCCTTGATGTGTTTTAAGTCAGGCCTTGGTGAAAATCCCATAAACTAGCTTTAAACATGCAAAAAGGGACCATCTGTCCAAAACAGTCAGTCATCATGCATAACAATCAAATGTTTTAGGCCAGATGTCCAACTTGCTTCACAGAAACAATCTGGGGACACCTGGCCAAAATGGTTCAGAGAAAGGGCTGAAAGCTCAATCATCCAGGTGGATAGATAAAACACAAGAAAGGGTTAAAAAGTTTAGTTTGTAGCCAGGTCTCTCTTGTAAATGAGTCCTCGAGACTCAATGAGATTAACCTGCTTAAATAACGGTTGAATGAAGAAAAAAAAATTCATGATGAAATGATTCAACCCTGCGATGCAGATGCAACAGGGACATTATTATAAATAATGTTTCTAAGAATTTATTTTTAACTGTCCGTACATGTGAGTGAGAGTTGTTTGTCTCAAGGGGTCCCTGTGATGGACTTGCCACCTGTCCGGGGTGTCTTTGTTCACATGCAGTCACAGTGACTGCTGGATTGGGCACCAGTGACCTTTGTGAAAAGGATTGGGCACCAGTGACCTTTGGGAAAGGAAGAAACGACTAAAGATAATGGATGAATGCTTATGTGAAAGGAACTCCCAGTGTCTCTTCTTTTTGAAGGAATGCCAATTCCATAGTGGAATATTTTGATCACAACCCCTTGTAGCTCATTTACTCACTCACTTACTTACTTACTACAGTACTTACTTACTTACTTACTTACTTACTTACTTACTTACTTACTTACTTACTTACTTACTTACTTACTTACTTACTT